>JAADVL010000181.1:0-46820 GCA_023334995.1 Pythium sukuiense
GAAGGGAGGAAACAAGCAGCAGCAGGCGACCGCACCAGCGCCAGCGCCAGCCCAGAAGCAGCAGGAGCAGAAGCCCACGCCACAGAAGCAGCAGCCTCAGAAGCAGGCCGCGCCGGCGCCAGCGCCAGCCAAGCAGGAGCCAGTCCAGGACAACAAGAAGGGCGGCAAGAAGGGTGGCAAGAAGTAGGAAGGCTCCTGCAAGCAGTACCTGATAACCAAACTGAAGAAATTGCATTCATATAAACTACTCCGCTTGACTTGACCACGTTACACCGTCAGAAGCGCAGTCGTCGTCGCAGCGATACCAGCGCCCACCGACCACGCGAACAGCGACGCAGCGCTGCTCGTAGGGGCCGCAGTCGTTGGAGCAGGCGTCGTCGTAGCGGGCTCCGACGTCTCCTGGTTCGCCACCACAAGCTTCGTTGTCGGTTCTGGCACCGTCTCGATGCTCGTGTCGGTGCTGCCCGACGACGACGACGACGATGCAGCGTCTTCTGTAGCTGTCGGCTGCGTGGTGTTGGCGGTCGTCGCCACAGGCGTGGCTTCCCCAGCGACTTCTCCCGACCCCGAGCCTGACTTGGGCAGCGGCTCTTCCTGCACGTTGATGCTGCCGCACTCGGCGAAGATGCTGGTGATCGCCTCCTGGAACTTGTACGCGTTGCCGTCGAGGCGGATCTTGCAGCGCGGCACGCGGATGTTGGGCAGCTGCTTGATGAGCGGCGTGCACTTGCACACCGCACTGCGCTGCTCGAGCGTCGGCAGGAGGCCGGCCGTGAAGTCGAAGGTCGATGTCTTCTGGCACTGCGACAGCTCATTCGAGAGCGCGGAGAAGTACTGCTGCGTCTGCTGCGTGGTACAGGCAGGATACTCAGTGGAGGCGGCGCCGACCATGGAGCTGGTGGCGGCGCAGGCCGCGACGACAGCGAGGGCGCAGGAGGACGAGACGCGCATGGCTGGCGATAGATGGAAGGGGTCTGGTAGAATACGCGGGTTGCGTGAGGAGGCGACTGAGAGACTGCTGGCCAGCGTGGAGGAATTCCCGCTGGAGAGTCTCCTCACTCTCTACTGTAACACAGACATGAGTGGGAGGAGCGTTTTCCGAGAAAGGCGGCGATTTGCGTGAAGAGCTCTGGCCGAAACGCGCGTCAACTGGCCCGAATCACCCATTTCACATGGTGACAAAACGCCATTCCGGACACTTTTAGCCGTTTTTCGTGGAAGTTTACGGATTTCATCACGGGATATCGTCACGTCGAAGAGCTTCGAATTTTCCGCATGTCAAATACCGGTGTTTCACCGGTTTATCTGGTAGTTGCTATTTTAGTGGTCACGTTGCAGAATGGAGACTGATTGGGGTCGCGATCTTTCTTTGGTTTCCTGGAAGAGATGCGAAAGGCTGCACATTTCCACCATCCGCATTGCCATTGGCATTCGCCAAGTCGCCGTTGCAGCCCACTGATATCCACCATGGACTCGCTGTTCGAGCGGCTAAGCGCGCTGGTACTGGGCCCGTCGGCTGCGCCCGAGAGTGAGGAGCAGCGGCAGATGCGGTTGCGGCTCGAGGCCCAGGCGGCGCTGCTGGTCAAGAGCCAGCGCGGCGTGATGCTGGAGGATCTGGAGCACGCGATGCAGGCGCTCAGACAGTTCGTGGCCGCCAAGGAGAGCGGCTTGGGCGGCAGCAGTGCGACCAGGCGCATGACGCGGCGCGACCAGCAGCTGCTCATGGAGCAGGAGGAGACCAAGGAGCCGCACGACGCCGACCTGCAGGACAAGCAGGGCCTGCTCATGGAGAGCACGGACGAGCCACGGCGCGTGCTGCTCACAGACCAAGTGGGCGTGGTGAACGTGCTGTGCACAGCGTTGGACCGCTGCGTCTCGCACGGGCTGCGGCCCATCGACAGTGACTCGGGCGACACGGTCAAGTTCTTCGGCGTCGTCAAGTGGACGTGCTCGCGCGTGGACGCGATCCGCCGCAAGCAGCTCGTGGACGCCATGCACACGGCTGCAGCCACGGACGGTCGTCGTGTCCACGAGGTCGTGACCTCGAGCGTCGAGCCCGACCTTCCGCGGTCCATCCGCGGCTTCGTGGCGGCCGTGCGCACGGCGAGCAGCCTCGCGAATGTCCAGACCGACGAAGGCAAGGCGCGTGCGTTTCTACGGCAGGCGCTCAACATGCACGTGCTCAAGACCAGCATGAGTATGGTGCTGTCCGAGACAAATCTGGATCTGCTGGCGTCGTACTACACGGATGCCGCGCTCTTCCGTCAGCGTGACGACGTCAAAGTGTTTCTGCATCTGCTCTCCGGTATCGACGAGCTGCCGTTCGCGTTCCTCGTTGACGACCTGCGACTGGATCTGCCGCCGGAAGAACTGCCGTTTTCCAAGCCACTGCCCAAGCCCAAGGCCCAGAAAGTCCGGAAACGCGCACCGAAGCTCATCGACCCGGAGGACATGGTCGGCGGCCGCGTGCGGCTCTGTGAAGAAGACCAGGAGACGAACATGTTGGCGGAGAAGCTGGTCTCCCACCACGAGCTGCGCAGTGCGTTTGACTCGCTCAAGGGCGGCAATCCACTGTCAGACATCCTCAAGAAGGCGGCTCAGACCCAGAAGATGGAGGACGCGGCCGTCGCCGTGCTGCGGTTCCTCGAGCTCGGCTACCCCGAGTACGACGTCTTTGGCACGGAGTTGCTGGACGTGCTGTGCAATCCGTTCCTGAGCGGCATGGCGCGGTTCGAGACCTCGCTGGGCATCCCAGACGTCGTGGAGGCGTGTATCTGCTACCTGTACGAGCACATCGACACGCCCGGGCTCTTCCAAGTGCATCTGCAGGCCGACCACGTGATGGAACTGCGGGACACGATCGAAGAAGTGGGCGGCTTCCACAAGCAAATGGCCGTGGACCCCCACGAAGTGGCCGCGATCCTGTACCAGTACCTGTGGGAACTTCCCGATGCATTGCTCACGGGCGAGAGGCTGGACAACTTCCTGGCGTGCGGCGGTGGAGCGGACGGCTCGAGCCAGCCACTCAACAGCGCTGGCATGAACCACGATGAGAAGACGATGCTGCTGCGTGTGCTGGTCAACGACCTGCCGTGGTTCTGCAAGCCACTGCTCGAGCGACTTTGCCACCTCATCCACACGGCGCTGCAGCCAGTCCACGCCGAGAAGAACGGGCTCACGCTGTACGCAGTGGCCAACTGCTTCGCGCCGATTCTGCTGCGCAAGCGTCATCCGATGCGGCTCGACGAGTACGAGGACGCCGTGTACCGCAAGTACCCCGTGGGCTACCAGAGCTCGACGTCCGTGCGGTTCCGCATGCTGCCAAGCGAGGACGAGTCGTTCTACTCGAGCGACAGTGAGCGACTCGCGGCCGAGCGGCGACTGCGACGCCATGCGGCTCGTGACGCACAAGAGGGCGCCCAGGTGCTGAGCGTGCTGTTCCACGAGCAAGCCACCATCCTCCGTGACTTCCGCCAGGAGCTGGCTGTGCGACGAGCCAAACTGCGTGACAAGGTGTACTTTCTCGAGAGCCTGCGGTTCAAGATGGAGGAGCCGATCGACCCAAGCAACGAGACGCACGTGACGCTACTCAAGCGGCTGTGGGACGCGCTGCTCAAGGCCGACGACGCTGACGAGAAGGAGAAGCAGCGCGACGCCGACGACGAGCTGCTGGTCGTGCCGGATGCCTCGACGGGTAAAGTAGATCTGGGCGCGCTGCTGCGGTCGCCGCGCTGGCGTCGCAGTGGCTTCCACACGGAGAACCCTCTGGGCGGCTTCCGTGGCGGCGGCTTGCTGTCGCTTGAGTGTCTGATCTTCTTCCTGGAGGAGTACCCGGAGAAGGCGGCCACCATGATGACACGCAACGCGCTGCCCGGCGGAAACCGGTACCCATTCCCCGTGGCCTGTATCAACGTGCTGCGTATGGTGCTCAAGCTGCTGATGCTGGACGAGGCGCCCGAGCTGAGCAGCAAGCTCGTGCTGCACGCGACGGACGAGTCGACGACCACGACGGTGCTCAAGATGAAGGTGGCGGAGCGCGTGAGTCGCGCGCCGTTCTGGCACGTGCTGGACGACGGCGCGGCGTCGTTCTTCCAGCTCCACGCCATGGCCTTCATGCTGCTGGACCTGCACTGGGTGCACTCGGGCGCGACGCAGATGGGCTTCCAGCCCGTGCTGGACGCCACGCGCAGACAGCTCGGCTGGCTGCTGGAGCAGGCGCCGCAGAGCGTGGCCGAGATGTGGACCAAGTGGATGGAGGTGCGCGAGCAGCACACGGCCAAGTACACGCCCGTGTATACGGCGGTGGCGAGTGAGACCGTGGCGAGCGAGAGCGACGCGCTGGCTGCCCACATCCAGCGCAAGCAGCAGCAGCAGCGCAGTCGCGAGGCCTCACAGGCGGCAGCAGGAGAGAAGGAGGGTAAGGAGACCCACAGCAGTCCCACGCAGGAGGAAGAGAGGCCGCCGCAGCCAGTGGGGACGACCAAGGCGCTGGCGGACGAGGAGATCGACCTGGCGGACGCTGACCCGGCCACCGCGTTCTAACAAGCGTGTCCGACTACTGTACCTGTCAATACATTGTCTCTGCATCATACTCATGCTGCCAGTGCGCGTGTGGCTCTAATACGTGTATTCATTCATAGCTTCATGGTACGGTGGGTGGTGGTGTGGGTAGTGTGGGTAATGTGGGTAATAGCAGTTGGTCTACTGGAGCTTGACGTCGGCGGCCGCGGCCTTGGCCGTGTCCGGCGCCTGCACGTACAGCGACTGGCGGCTCTTGGAGGCCACGCCCAGGCGTCCGCGGCCGCCGCAGTCGCGCAGCAGTCCATCGGCGCAGTGGCCGCCGTTGCGTGCGGCCCAGAAGCACACGAGCGAGTAGAGATTGCACTTGGTGGGCACGTGCGCCACGGAGAAGTGGAACGCGTCCTCGGCGTCACCCTCCTCCACGGCGTAGTCGTGCCACTCGTGCTTGGGCAGCTCGTCGTTGGTGTCGCGCTCGCTGATCATGTGGTTGCACGTATTGAGGTACACGCGCGGGCGGTGCGTGGCGTCGCGCGCCCACTGCGCGTACGCCACGTCCTCTCGGTAGTGGTGCATGAGCGAGAACCAGCAGCCGACGTCGGCCTTGTCGCCCTGCGCCCAGCGCTGCTCGCCGCCGTGGTCCACGCTGAAGACGCTGGCCCAGGGCGCAGCGGCGTCGGGCGACAGGTCCACGCCGTGGAACGCCATGTAGTTGATGTCGGCCGTGCGCTTGTACGTGCGGCGGTTGAACGTGCGGTAGCACCACGTGGCGAGGCAGTTCTCGCGCGTGGGCCACACGCGGTTGTACGAGGCCTCGCCGGCCAGCACCACGCACAGGTGGCAGTCCAGGCGGCCGCTGGAGGCCTCTCGCTCGAAGCGGAAGAAGACCTTGACCAGCGAGTTGCCGTTGGCCACGTCCACCTGCGGCTGCACGAACACGGGCAGGCAGCGCCGCAGCCACGAGAGCTCCTGAGGAGACACGGCGGACGTGGTGGAGGACGCGAGCGCCGAGGAGGAGGAGGGGAGCATGGAGGAGGACACGTCCAGACTCAAGGAGGACGGCGACACGAGCGTGGCTTCGCTCATGGCGACGTAGGAGAAGGCGACGTCCGGGTCGTCGGAGGAGCCGAAGGCCGGAGGAGGATAGTGGAGCAGCGGAGAGGAGGGGAGTGGGCGCGCGCGCGGGGAGGAGGAGGCGGAGCGCGAGACGTGGCTACTCGCGTGGCCGCTGAGCGAGCGGAGCAGACGCGAAATGGTGGAGACTCGCTACTCACGCCAAGGCGGACTCAGGGAGGACTCAGAGGAGCGGATAGAACAGATGGTGCTGGAGACGACGGTGGCGTCAGGCGTCACCCAGGAAGCCCGATAAATATGGCTGGGAAAATGGCGTCGGTGGAGCGTCTAAATGTACTCTTAGAGGAGCCCACAGAGGAGCGAAGAAATGGAGCCGAGAAGCCACGCGACGAGTAGATTCATCGTCAGCGACGCCGCAAGATCCCCGCCGCTTGGGACTAACCTGAGCTAAAAATGGCTCCGGCTTTCGTCCGAACAGTCGCACTGAACATTTTCCACAGTCCCGCGTTGGATGATCGCAATGAGGGACACTACGGATCTGATAACTCAAATGCATCAGAAATGAGATCTTGCTTTACTTACGGCGGCACTTGCATGCCGTCCGGCAAGAGCCCAGGGACTCCGAGATCGTGGCCCTTGGTGGCCGCAGCGCCCACCCCACCAGCACCCTCGTGGACTTCCTCGTTCAAATGGCTCGTGTGGAAGCTCAGCACGACAAACACCCAGAAATGGATCAGCGCCACGTAGCAGAGCAGGCCGAGACGCGCCACGGGCATGCTCAGGAACACACGGCCCAGGAACAGCATCCATCGGTCCAGCACGTCCAACGCCGATACGACGCGCGTGCTGCGCTCCAGAACAGGAGCCACACGAGAGATCGCGTTCGACATGCGGTTGGACCGTGCACGCACGCCTCCTTTGCGTCCAACTGGCGTCCCCATCTCCATGTCCATCGTCACGACTCCGCCACTGCGTTCAATCTGCGCCAGTTTGTCCTCCGCGGTCTGAGCGCGGCTTTGAGCGTCCGTCAAACGCACGTCAAACGTCGTGATTCTGCTACGCAACGCATCAATGCTCTCTTGCTTCTCGATCAGGCGGTTCGTGAGCGTCTGAATGCGGGCTTCGCTGTCGCGGGCACTGGTCTGATGGGCGGAGGTGGCCTGCAACTGAGCCAGCTTCTCTTGCAGCGCAGCGTTCAACTTGGTCAGTGAGATCATTTGCTTTGAACTCTCGTCTTGTGACGACACCAACGCGTCCTTGACTCGCTTGACTTCTTCCGCCAAGCCCGCGACTTCCTGTCGCTGGATCTCGTTGCGACGTGTCTCATCGTGAAGCATCTTCTTCGTTTGGACAAGCGTTTGCTGCACCTTGCGATGCTCTTCCTGCAACTGCGCATAGGCAGCCGTTATCGCGAGTCCACCAAGTGGAGATTGCGCAGTCTGGCCGCCACTCCCGCCATTCGCCGCTATGGTTTCTTTGGCCTTGTCCAGTTCTCGCCCCAGAGTCGCGACACTCGTCGACAGCTCGGCGTTGGTCTTCTCCAGCTGCGACTGACGCTCATACATCTTCAGCTTGGCGTCCGCGAATTCGCGTTTAGCATTGTTGAGAGCCTGCTGCGCTTCCTGCAGCTCCACACGGAGCGACGTCACGACCTCTTCCGACTGCTGGCTCGCTGACGCCGCATTCGTCCACAGGGAGTCCTTCGACTCTTCCGCACGCGCAATCTCGGCACGCAGCTGCTCCATTTCCTTGACTTGTCGTCGCTCTGCTTCTTTCAGGACATTGAAGTCGGCCGTCAGCGCCTGCAACTGGGACTCCTTCAGCTCCAACGCCTGCACGAAGTTCTTTTCATCCGCGTCTTTCTCCATGCGGATCTGCGCCAACTGCTGCTGGCCCTCCGCCAGCTTGTCTTTGCACTCCCGCTCCAGCGCCTCGATCTCCTCTTCGTAGACCTGCAGACTCTGCTGGTGCGTCGACAGCGTCTTTTCCTTCAGCCGCAGATCGCCCTTGAGCTTCGCGTTCTCTTTCTTCAGTCGCGTGCACTCGGCCTCCAACGATGCTCCTCCTCCGACACTCGCAGCCGACGGAGACAAGTGACCTGTCGCGCGTCCGTTGCCCGAGTGTGGCGGTGTCTGTCGCACGAAGCTCTTCGCGGACGACGTCGAGCCCGGAGGCGACCGCGTGGCGATCGGAATCTTCGCTCCTCCTCCACTGCTACGCGGCGGAGCAGCGACCTCCGCCGTCCCCTCATCCAGCGCGTCTCCTCCCCCCTCCCAGGTTGTGTCCTCCGCCTTCGCGCCACCCACAGCCGTCTCCTTGGCTCGTGAGATGCCCTTCTTGATCGTGGACAGCAGCCCCTCGCCGTCCTCTGCGCCGTCCTCGGCTCCGCTGTCGTCCGCTCCACCGCTCTCTCCGCCTGCCGCCGACAGCGTGAGAGCAGCGCGCTGGTCTACCGACTCCAGCAGCGTCCCCGCCAATTGCAGCGAGCTGTTCACCCAGTTCATCGTGCGCTTGGTCTCTTCGCCTTCTTCACCACATCAGCGTGAAGGTGCGTATCCCATCGAACCCAGTATACGTTATATGTTTATATGTTGAACAACGTGTACTGGACGTGTGACGCCTCCAGTTACCGTACCTCTACAAACCAATTATCCGCAAAAACAACATTGAATTTAACGGGTGTACCCCGGTTACGCTTCGCTTCTGCTGTCGCCTTTCTCACTTTCAGTGGCTGCACACTTACTCGTGGTGCTCTCCTCGTCCTCCTCATTGGCGGCAGCGTCATCGGCGGCCGCCTCGCGCTTGGACGTCTCCGTGATGCGCGCGCCCTGGCTCCACACGGGCGCCGACTCGCCGTGGTAGCCGTAGTTGAAGAACAGTTCCTCGCCCTTGGCGATGTCGTGCGCCGCCCAGATCGAGATGCGGTGCTCGCCGCCCACGCGCATGATGCGCGCGTGGCACTTCTGGCCCACGTTCGCGTGGTTGCAGAACTTGCTCTTGTTGCCCATGCGGATGGCGTCCAGCACCGAGTCCTCATTCAGATCGAACAGAAAGCTGATGTTGAGCTTATCGTAGATCGTGCCGCGACGCTCAGCCTCGTCGTGCGAGATCACGGCGCCAGTGTACTCGTAGATGAACTCGCCACGGCGGATCGGCTCCAGCGCGAACGCGCCCCAGCCGTGGGTACGGGAGAACGACACGCCGATCTTCTTGTGGAGGGCGCGCTGCACGTTCACGTTGCAGCAGATGCCCAAATCCACCGCGCTCAGGCGCTGGAGCTCCTCGTTGTACACGAGCACAGGCACATCCGTCGCACCGCACGTGATACACAAGTCTGGGTTGCACTCTCGCATTGCCACAAAGCACGGACACGCGTTCGTGCGGCAGTTGCCCATGCTGCAGCGACAGCCCTGGAAGCGGTTCGGGCAGTCGCGTGAGCACGAGCACGCCTTCTCGCACATGTGGTCACGCTTCATGCACGAGCAGCCCACGCTGAAGTCGCAGATGCCCTCGTGGTTGCACGGTTCGTAATCGTGGTTGGCAGTCGACTTGTCCTGTAGCCGCTGGTTGCGTGTCCGCTTGAGCAGCTCACGGTTGTTACCGGGCAGAGCCGCGGTCGTGCGACCACGCTTGCGGTTCTTCTTGCCGCTCACATCAGGTGAAAAGTAGCCTTGCTGGTCCACAGGCTTGCTGCGCTGTTGGCTCAGAAGGTACGTGTGCACATCACGACACGGGAGCGACTGCAACACAGCAGCAATCATGCACGCGTTGTCGCCCAACGTGTAGCGAAGCTTCTGCAGCAGCAGCAACTCGGCTGCATTCAGCCGGTCCTTGATCGCCTCATCCGGCTCCGCAAAGGCGTCATCACCCGTCGTGGGCTTGGATTCCTCCTTCTCTTCACTGGCTCCCTTCCAACAGCACTCGCTGCATGACTCAGCCGCTGCGACGAACGTCTTGACTTTATCCGACACAAGCTGCCAGTGCGAATCGTCCACATACTCCGACTCATCCACCTTCGTTCGCTTGGGCGCGACCTTCACGCGCACACGAGAAGCTCTCGGTTTGAAGCCAGCGGCGATCAGCTGAGACTCGGCGTGGATAGTGGCCAGCGTGCTGGCACGCGTCCCTGAGCGAGACGACCGACGAATTGCAGCGCCATTGTCGAGCAGCTCCTGCGACTCGGTCTCGACTGTGGACACGCTGCACTCACTCGCCAAATCCGTCACGTCCACAACAGCCGCAGAAGCGGAAGATGCAGGATCGTCCTTGCTGACCTCCTCATCCGTTGCATCAGCGTTGAGTTTTGAATCAGCCGTCTCCTGTTCCTCAGGTTCGGGTGCCTCGATGTTGGGTTTTGCATTAGCCGTCTCCTGTTCCTCCACTTCAGCTTCATCGCCGTCAGTCTTCTTCACCGGCTCGTACTTGGTCGCTGGATACACTGGATCTGCGCGTCGCGTCGGCATTGGGTGCTCAATGCCGTGATCTGGGCAGTCGTACTTGTAACACATGCGGCAGAACAGATCGCGGTAGGTCTCCGACAAGTCCGCGTAGTCGTTCGTGTGGCGCAGACCCAAGAGCTGGCGGAACTTGCTGTTGGCTGCTCGTTCGCGTGACGACGCTGCAGGCAGCAAGTTCGTCTCAAAGTACGTCCAGTGAGACGCGAACCGCTCAATCAGTGGCACTCGAACCTCCGCAGACCGCGTGGGCGCAATAAACGGATAGAGCCGCTGCGTGAGCTGCTTCAGCGCGTGGCGTGTTTCCGCGTCCTTGCTGTCGCCACCATCTACACTCTCCGTCTCATTGGCAACGTACTCGCGAATCTCTCGCATGCGCTTGCTGGCAGAGCGTCGCGCATCGCGCATTTTCTTGATCTCCACGTACTCCGTGTGTGGCTGCGCGAACCCTGCAACGTGCTTGAGCGCATTGAACACCGAGTCCGAGTCGCCAAGCTCCGCCACCACGAGCCGCATCATGTACTCGTGCGATTCATTGTCGAGCGCGCTGCTGGTCTTGACGCCATCAGCAGCTTCCTTTGCCCGCACCGCGTCGTACTGGTTCAGGTCGATCACGTCGCCATTATCGTTGTCTCCAAAGTACGGCACGTAGCGCATGATCGGGTCGTCCTCCACGCGCACGCTCGTCTTCACACCCGTGTACGTCGTCGAGCGGCTGATGCCTCGGAGCGTCGCAAACTCCACAGCGGTGTCCGCGATGAGTTCCTTCTCCACCAAGAACGTCTCACCGCGACCGACAATCACCTTGTCCATCACATCCAGTGGCGAGACTGCCTTCGGCAGTAGCAACTGCTTCGCCATCGCACGCTCAGCTTCACAAACAGTGATCTGCTTGTACTGGATTGGGTCGTCACGGGTGATCGCGCGCTGGATAATCGACTGGAAGTGCTCATCGCGCAGACGCAGGTACTCGCTCGTGTTGTTTCGTGCCTCTCGGACAATAGCCTCGCTCTTGCGTTCGTAGCAAGCTTTGAATTGCGGGGTCCACGTCTCCAGAAGCTCCATCACGCGCTCGTTCATCGTATCTTGCGAGAGGCTGCTCTCAGACACTTCGTTCGTCAGTATGAAGCTCTTGTTCTTACCGAACGACGCGAGAAGCTGGCATTTGGTGTCAAGTTCGCCTGTTGGATCTGCAAATCAATAAAAAAACACTACACAGGTCAGTGTTGCGATTCTCGCGAGGCCTGAAGCAGAGCGTACGCACCGTATTCCACCAGAGGCATGTCAGCAGTCGATTCAAACGGCTGCATCGGCAGCGAGGTCAGTGCCAGCAGGTTTGTCGGCGCCGTGTCGACGACTAGAGCGCGCCAAGTCGTTCCGTGGGGCACTGTCTCCAATGCCGTGCGAGGCTTTGACAGCAGCTCGTACGACTTGCCGTTGGAGCCATTGCTGCGCTTGTCGTTGGTACCTTGAGTCGCGGGCCTTTGGGCACTCACGGCGACTGGCTTCGCTGGCTTGTGAACAGGCGCCTTGCTCTTCTTACCGTTACTACGACTGGCTTTTCCGTTGCTTTTTGCCGACGTGGCCACCGGCACGAAATCGTCGTCCTTGTCGCTCTTCTTGGCCAGTCTCTCTTTCTCATCGTCGGACGTCTCGACATCCTCCTCATCGTCGTCCTCAATCAACTCCACGATCTCCACCAGGCTCATCGTGCTGTCGCTGCTCACACTTTCAGCTCGTGTTCTCGTCGACGATCGCGACGGCTCTTGCCTCGCTTTCGCCTTCGGCTTGACCGGTTCCTTGACTGAGGACGCGAAACTAGCGCCGCTGCCCTTCAGATCCGACTGCAGCCGTGACCACGCGCGCTCCTGCGCTTGCATCTCACCCACCGAGAGCCAGTCCGAGAGCAAACCCTTCGAAGTCGCAGTTCTCGAGGGGCGCGGCGGCAGTGGTAGTGCCAGAGCCGCGATCTCCTTCTGCAGCGCCCCACTACGATCGCGACGCCTTGGCTCAACGACCACTTTTGCCTTCTTCTTCGACTTTGGCGCTGCGACAGTGCTCTTGCTACTCTTGCTGACACCGTTCGAAGACGACTTGACATCCGATGAACGGGGGCGTGGCGGTGACGGCGACGGCGGAGGCACGAGTGCCGACTTCTTGCACACACGCGACGTCGGCTTGCTCTTAGCAGGCGCGGACTTCTCCGGAGTCTGCGCCATTGTTCTCACAGGCGGCGACGGCTTGGGCTTGCTTTGCGTCTTGGATGCCAGCGCCAGCGACGCTCGCAGCGCCTTCTTCTTGGCTTCCACGATATCTTCCTCAAAGTCGTCGCTGTCGCTTCCGTCCTCTTCCTCTTCTTCGTCGTCTTCGTCCTCGTCCTCATCCGTCTCCTCCAGCGCTTCCTCCAGTCGGCGCTTGGACCCGCGAATGCCCGTCGCTGCCTCCTGACTGTGCTTGCGCGCCTGCGTCGTGGCCAAAAGAGACGACTTCGTGACTGGCTTCGTCACTGGTTTGGCCGTTGGCTTGGGCGTTGGCTTGGGCGTTGGCATGGGTGGAGACTTGAACGCCGGCTTCACGGGCGATCTCTCCGCCGTGGGCTTGGGCGTCCTCTGCACGAGCAGCTGCAGGCGCTTGAGCTCGCGCTCCTGCGCCTGCAGCTCACTGACCGAGAGCCGCTCCGAGAACAGCGGCGTGGGCGCTCGCCGCGCCAAGCGCTGGCTCAGGGCCTCGTCAGCATCCTGCTCGTCCGACGACCAGTCCGTGGAGCTCAGGCGGCGGCGCTTCGGGCTGCTCTGGCTCGCCTTCTTCTCCTTCTGCTGGCTCTTGCTCTTCACGGGCGTCGACCCGCTGCTGTGGCGGCGCGTGGCCGTCGTCGTCTTCGTCTTGCTCTTGGGACGCCGCTCGAAGTCCGAATCGCCTTCCGACTCGGACGACGCCGTGAGCAGCTGCACGTCGCTCTCGCTCTCGCTGAGCTCGACGACGTCGCGGGACCGACCTGACAGCCAGCGACCCGAGGGTGAGTGTGAGTGACCATGTTCCTCTGTGGATACGGATCCGTTGTGGCGCCTTTGAGACGACGTACCTCTTGCCATGGCGAGTGCACACGCCTTCGTTAGCTGTTGTCACGGAGCGAGTGCGTGGATGCCGCCTGCGTGCGTGTGGATCTCGTCGTGGAGAGTCGCCTTCGTTGGAGGAAGATGCCGCGCGCGTGTTTAGCCCGACGACGCGAGAGCCACTCCAGTGTAGGTGTCCCAAGGATCGAAGCGACAGAGGGATGACCCCGCCACTTCCAGTGACACCCTCGAATCAGTGACAGGCAACGGGGATGAATATGGGAAGGGAACGGAGCAGGTGCCGCTGCACGAAGATGACGAAGGGAATGCCCAGGAAGGCAATGCTGGCTATTCGTATCCACACAGGCGCCGCGAAAGATGTGTGTGTATTTCATCGAAAGGATACTCAAAATGATGGAAGAGGAACGAGCGACTCGGTCGGTACCCTGCTGTGCCCACGTCTCGGCGATGATTCCGATTCAAGGGCTGGAGGCAGCCAAACGAAGCCGCTTGTTCTCGTCAAGAGACGCGAAAGCGCGAGTCGAGAGGGAGTGGGAGTGGGGCGTCTACTGGAACTCGGCCGCGTCATAAATACCTGGGAGCATCGTGTTCACCTTCTCGGCGATGGCCATGACAATACCGCTGCAGCACACACGCACACACACCGTCAGCCCCTCTGCATCCGCTACATACTCCGTTCACGTTCTCATCGTGTTCCGTACCTGCGGTAGGCCGAGATGCCCTTGGACTTGAGCCAGAACCAGAACTTATCGCAGTGCGCGGCACAGTCGATCAGACCGTCCTCATTCGCGTCCGTGCTCTCCTGCAGCACCATTCCCATCACAACAGCAATCATCCCCATCAATATCCCATCCCAATTAACCTCCATATCGCCGTTGCCCGCCACTGTACCTTTAGCATGAGGAACTTGCCAATGAGCTGGAAGGTGTTCTCGACCTTGTCGTCGCCCTCGGCCAGCTTGCCGACCGCGGCCTTGCCGATGCCCGGCACCTCCGTGAGGTCGCCCGTGAGTGGCGCGCGCAGGAAGTCGGCCAGCGTGTCCTCGGCCACTCGGGACTTCTGTGGGTCGTAGCCGTCGCTCATGGTGCCTGTGCTTCCGGTGGAGGTGGTGTCGTAGCTCTTCGCTCTGTGGATTGATTTCCGAGCGGAGGTGACTGGGTTCAATCCGGGGGAAAAAGAGGAGCTGACTGGGGGCTTTTTACGGGAAGGCCGTGTCTGTAAAAACCTTCACAAAACGTATTTACGCAAACGTTTGAAGTTGACCTCCACTCCGAGGTTCAATTGGATGCATGATTACCCTCCGCATCAGACATCAGACCCACCTCAGATCTGACCCGACGCCACACTCATGCGCGGCTCATTCCAGCGACGTCAGGCTTCCACACACGCGACGACGGGCTCACGACGATGGCGTCGGTCTCGGCAGTCGCCTCGCTGCCTGCAGCCGCCACTGCGGGCGTAGCTGCCAATGTGGCGACGACCAAGACCCAGCAGCCGCGCTCCAAGAAGCTGGCGGCCGGCGCGCTGTCCGGCATGATCTCGGCGCTGGCATTCCAGCCGCTGGATGTGCTGCGCACGCACCAGCAAGGAGCTTTCGGCAGCCGGCAGCTCCCTTCCACCGCTACAGCCACGCCCGCGGGCTCTGCAGCGCCTCTCGCGACTGTTGACCGCATGCGCGCCATGTGGAGAGGCACCTCGGCGACGCTGGTGCGCGTGGCGGGCGGCGCTGGACTCTACTTCACGACGCTGGACCAGTGCCTCGCCGTCGTGCCGCACACGTCGCTCAACACGTTTCTCTCTGGAGCGTTTGCGCGCACCTTCGCAGGCTGCATTGTGTCTCCCTTCACGATCGTCAAGGCGCGAATGGAGTGGCAGCCAGCGGGCACGTACTCGGGGAATCTCGAGGTGCTGCGCCACGTGCTCCACAACGAAGGCGTCCGCGGACTCTACCGCGGCATGGTGCCGACACTGGCGCGTGATGTGCCGTTCTCGGGGCTGTACGTGCTCATTTACAAGCGTTTGCAGCGCTGCATGGAGGCGAAGGACACTGCGCTGCCCAGCTACGCGATCAACTTTGGCAGTGGCGTCGTGGCCGGCGTGTTGGCGACGACTGTCGTCCACCCGGCGGACGTCGTCAAGACGCGCATGCAGCTCACGATCGTGCAGGCGAGTGCCGCTGGAGAGCTGCTCACTGTACGAAACTCACTGGGCGTGAAGCAAACAGTGCTCAAGATCTGGAACGAAGAGGGCGCCAAGGGCTTTGCGCGAGGCATCGTGCCGCGTGTGCTCAAGCGCACGCTGTCCACAGCAGTGACGTGGACCATCTACGAGCAGCTCTCGGTCGTGCGGTAGCTCTGTGAATATTAGAGAAATAGCAACTCGGGAGGCTCCGCAGGCTGTAGAAATTGTAAGAACACGGAGCATTTTAGAGACAAACGGAATCAACATACAGTATGACGGACTGCTATTATCTCGTGATGATCGGCGTGAACGTAGAGAAAGGCTCAGAGCCGGAGCCGGAGCCGCTGGGGCCACGACGCGGAGGGCCGTTCGACGCACCATTCGGGCCACGCGGGGGAGTCACGGCAGGAAAAGCACCGGCGCCATTAGGAGGCTGCGGCTTGTCGCCATTCAGGCCGCTGTGGCCGTCGGGGCCCTTCAAACCATTCAAGCCATTCAAGCCGTTGAGACGGTTGAGACTGATGAGGCCATTCAGGGCCTTGTCTCCATTCACGTACGGCGTGGGGGTCGCGCTCTCGGCTGCCTGGAAGCTGGCGATGCGACGTCCGCTGTCCTCCGCCTCGTACTCGTTTGAGTACTCGAATCGTCTCGGCGCCGACGGCTGCGTATCGTCCTCACTACTCATCACGACTCGCACGCCTTCAGCTTCTGCTCGGGCCGTCATGTTCGCAAGCCGCTCAAGCTTCTGCTGGCGGACCCTTTGCTCCAACTGCATCTCCGCTTCCATGTGGATGGAAGCAACGCTCTCGTCCATCCTGTGCTCACCGACCTCACGCAGGCAATTCGAGTCGGCGTCAAACTGAAGCGGGATGGAGCCGAGCGTGCCGTCGAAACGGTTCTTGCGCACGTCCAGTTTGTTCTTGCCCTGGGTGCGCTGCAGAATCAGCACGTTGTCAGCTTCCTGGGTCGCCTTGGCCGTACCGAACACCGACGTGAGCGTCAGATCCACGTCTTCCTGCTCCTTGCGCGGGTGGATCACCAGCGTCAAGTGTACGTTCTTGGCGGTCGCAAACTTCCGGAACTTGTCCAGAGCCTGATCCTGGCGCTCGAACTTGTCGTAGCCACGGCCCTGACCAGCCATCATGAACTGCACATTGTCCAACAGGATGTGCTGCACGTCGTAGGCGTACACGGCGTACTCCATGGCGTCCAGCACCTCTTCCACGTCCGTGCTGCCAAAGAAGCGAAGGAAATACATGGGCAGTGCTTCAAACTTGTCAGCCACGACTTCAAACGCGTTCACGTCGCCACGCAAGTTCTTCCCGGCGAGCTGCGTGAGCATTTTCTGGATGAGACGGGTGTTCTTGATCTCGAACGAGCCCCAGAGCGTGTTCACGCCCTGACCGCACAGGTCAATCGACATTTGGCTCAGCAGCGTGGTCTTGCCACAGCCCGTGGGACCAGTGAGGATCGTGACCTCGCCAGGGCGGTGGCCCTTCAACAGGCGGTTGAGCGACGGCAGCGTGCGCGACTGCACACCGCACGCACGAAGCGGGTTGGCGATTTCTTCGTACACGTCGCGACGCAACTGCTCGAAGGTCGCGATCTGGCTGTGCGGGATGATCTCGGCTCGTGTGATGAGCTTCTTCATGTCCACACCGGCCAGCAGCGCGTCGTTCGCGTCCTTCACCTTCGTGTCCACTGGCGCACGCACAATGTAACTGCGCGTGATACCGAGTTTCGCCGCGAACTTCTCCACATTCGCCTGTCCAGCGGCGTCATTGTCCATCCACAAGTAGATCTTCTTAAAGCGCTCGAGCAGAGGCAGTACGTTCGGTGGCAGCGACTGGCAACCGTTGGGCAGCGAGACCGCGGGCATGCCCGTTGCCTGGTACACGGCCATGGCATCGAACTCCCCCTCCGTCAGCACGATTTCGTCTGCTGCCGTCGGCACCGTGTTCCAGCCGAACAATCCCCAGCTCCCTCCCTTGGGTACCAGTCGCTGCTGGGTCTTGTTCTCAAGCCCACGCAGCTTGAGGCGGATCACGTCGAACTGGTTCTTGTCACTGGAAGACGGCGACGCGTGGCTTCGCTGGATACCCATCGCATCCATATCTTCCTGGCGCGCCATCCACGGGAACGAGATGCACTTGGCGACGACTTGCTGGCCATCCTCGCCGCGGAATGGCTGCTCGATCGCGCCGACGCCGTACTTGCTCAGCACGCGCTCCTCGATGCCTCGCACCTCCGTCAGATACGTGCGCACGGGCGCGAATTCTGGGTCGTCCAGCAGATTGCGCTGGATGGCCATGGCCTTCTCGTTGTCTAGCACTGTGATGACCTTGGTCTCCGCCGCCGTGACCATGCCTTCGCCGCCGCCGTGCATCATGCCGCCTGCTGAGCCAACAGCCACGTTGCTCTGCAGCTTCTGCTTGAAGTCGAACCAACTGCCGGCAGCGCCGCAGCGGTGGCACTTGTACACGCCCTTGGTCTTGTGCACGTAGAGCTTGAAGAAGTTGTCCATCTTGCCGCGCGTGGGGTGGCAGAACGGGCACTCGCGCACCACCACGTGCGTGTCCGTGACGCGGCACGCCAGCCGCTTGCGCTCCATGAACTCGGTGATCTCCTGCGGGTCCTCCAGTTGGAAGTGCGTCGACACGAACGCCGTCGAGAGGCCGCGAGTGCCACGCGGAGCCACTGCTCGTGCGATGACAGCGAACGGACGCGGACGCGTGAAGGAGCCGGAGCTGCGTGGGCGAAGAGCTACAGCACGGACGGATGCAATGCGAGGCGCGGATGCGGCCGCAGCGGCGCGCAAGCTGCGCGAGCGAGCGGGGCCGAACGCGCGCATCATGATCATGGACATGGTTGGGTCGCGGCGCGTCCGTCGGTCTCCCGCTTCGAGTGAGCAGCTCCAACTTCGGGAGAGCGGCAATGTGTCCGAAAATAATGTGGTTTGATTGGTGGATAGTGGGTTCTTTTTGAGAAGATACATGATGATTATTGGCTGAAATTGGCTGGTGGTGGTGCCCAGTCAAAATGATCGACATCAACAACCATCACTCCGCCGAGTGGCTTTTTGTTGGTGCTTTCTCAACGCCAACAAAACGTCACCAACGAAAAGCAGCAAGATGAGCGGGGTACGCAAAGTTGGCGAGTACGCGGTGGTGGATGACAGCCCCAACAACAATGGCATGAAGCAGAGCAAGAAGCGCAAGAAGCGCATGTCCCCGACGGAGGTGCTGAGCAACGAGGGCTGGCGCCGCCTGAACATGGAGGAGGTCCAGGTCGAAGGCTTCGAGGACGGCTCCGTCTTCGAGCTCGAAGAGCTCACCGGTGCGTGATTTAGACTTGTTGGTGACTGTCGGATATTGTCATGATGGTTACACTGACGCTGGTTATGGTCTATCTCGTCAGACTACACGCTGCAAACGTCCGAGTCCGGCGCCAAGGTGCTGGTCATCGGGTAAGTCGGCGATAGACATCTATGGAGGAGCGAGTGAATTGTCTGATTCCGTTTTTGTTTTGTTTTTCTCTCTCAAGCGGACAGAAACCCGAGACGAGCGGAGAGGACGGAGCGGACGACGGGTCTAAGAAGAAGCGCAAGCGCAAGAACAAGCAGTCTAAGGAGGAACCTAGTGCCAAGGTCCAGGTCAAGGCGGGGGACGTCAAGTTCAAGGTGGAGAACACAGAGGAGGAGGACGAAGGGACTCCTGTGAAGGTGGAGGCGGAGGAGGAGGAGGAGGTATCTCCTCCTCAGAAGCCCACCGAGGAAACCAAAGAAAAGCCCACGAAGGAGAAGAAGGAGAAGAAGGAGAAGAAGGAGAAGAAGGAGAAGCAGCCCAAGGCCAAGGCCTCCTCTGCGAAGAAGACCCCGGCCAAGCCCACGCCCGTGTCGGCCGTGAGTCTGCCCAAGTGGGACAAGTACAAGCTCCACCCTTTGCTGCGCCACTCGCTACACGCCTGCGGCTTCCTGTCCCCCACTCCCATCCAGGAGCAGACCATCTACCCTGCACTCTTGGACAACCGCGATGTCGTCGGTGCTGCGCCCACGGGCTCCGGTAAGACGCTGGCATTCGGCTTGCCGATCCTGAGCCAGCTCCTGTTCGAGAAGGGGCGCCCGGGCTACGTGCAGAACTGCAAGGCGCTGATTCTGTCGCCTACGCGCGAGCTGGCGCTGCAGATCCACCAGCACCTGGAGAAGATGGTGCCGAACCGCGAGATCGGCGTGGTCACGCTGGTCGGCGGCATGGCCGTGCAGAAGCAGATGCGCATGATGACGTACAAGCCGGAGATCGTGATCGGCACGCCCGGCCGTCTCTGGGACCTCATCGACTCGAACCACGAGCACCTGAAGGACCTGGACAAGACGCTGCGGTTCCTCGTGATCGATGAGGCCGACCGCATGCTGCAGAAGGGCTCGTACGCGGAGGTGGAGAAGATCTTCGAGGTCGTCAAGTACAGCAGCAGCAAGCATGCGACGCCTGTGCTGCGCGACCTGTCGGACGACGAGAGCGAAGGCGAGGAGGACGAGGACGAGGAGTTGAACGATCCGCTGCTGGTGGGCGAGAGCAAGGTCATGATGCTGGACGACGTGATGCGTGCGCACGAGAAGCAGAAGCTGAAGGAAGCCAATGGAGAGGCGAACTCTGAGGAGGAAGCGGAAGAGGAGGAAGAACAGGCCGTGGCTGTGGTGGAGGAGCGTCACATTCCTCGCCAGACGTTCCTGTTCTCGGCAACGCTGACGATCCCCGATGGCGGCCGCTTCCAGACGGGCAAGAAGAAGCAACGCCACGCGCTGACGGTGCTGGAGAGCGTCATGAAGCGAGTCGGTATGCGTGGAAAGCCGGCCGTCGTGGATCTGAGCATCGACGAGACGATGCCCAAGGGCACCGTCATGTCGGAGGATGAGAAGATGAAGCTGCGTGCGAAGCAGACGGAGAACGTGTCGCTGTCGCTGCCGTCGGGACTGGAGCTGTGCCAGCACGAGATCACGGACGACACGCGTGACAGCTACCTCTACTACTTCCTCACGCAGTACCCCGGCAAGACAATCGTGTTCCTGAACGCCATCCACCAGGTGCGGAAGCTCGCGAACCTGCTCACGCTGCTCAAGATGCCTGTGTTTGCTCTCCACGCCGAGATGCAGCAGCGCCAGCGTCTCAAGAAGCTGGACGGCTTCCGCTCGAACCCCAAGGGCGTTCTCATCGCCACTGACGTGGCTGCTCGCGGTCTCGATATCCCGAGCGTCGACTACGTCGTCCACTACCACATCGCCCGCTCCACGGAGGTATACTTGCACCGCAGTGGTCGTACGGCGCGAGCCCAGAAGGAAGGCCTCAGTATCTCGCTGGTCGCGCCCGCCGACGCCAAGTACCACTCGCAGATCTGTAAGATGCTCAAGCGCCCGACGGGCCTCGCCGAGTTCCCGTTCGACCACCGCTTCCTGCCCGTGATCGACGAGCGCATTCGTCTCGCCAAGGCCATCAACGACCACGAGAACGTGGCCGGCAAGGTCAAGTCGGAGGAGACATGGTTCAGCCAGATGGCCAAGGAAGCCGATCTGGATCTGGACGATAACCTCATGCAGGAGCTCAAGTCGAAGAAGGACAACAGCGACTCGACCAAGAAAAAGAACGGCGAGTCGGTCGAGTCGATGCGCCGGGAGCTGGTCCACTTGCTGTCGGAGCCGCTGCGGCCCATCGGCTCGATCCGCAAGTTCCGCCAGTTGTACAAGGAGATCGGCACGCAGGTCACGAGCGAGGGCGAGTACAAGAAGCGCGACGCCAGCGAGGACCTCGAGAGCAAGTCCAAGAAGTCGTACAAGCGCTTCCGTCGCCGTTAGATCCGTTGAGATGGCTACATTGTTTAAGCGTTCCTAACCTGTTTATAACGGAAATAGAGGATGTTGCGCTCTACTAATACAGTACATTCAAACAGCTCTGTCGAGCAGCTCCCTCTTCCGTTCAACGGGTTTCCTATTGAAATTTCCATCCAAACACCACCGAATCACACACGAAAATGGAAGACCGCTTGGCTGTGCGTGCGGCTCCTGCGGGCTACGGCGCCTCGGAGCGCGACGAGAGCGAGGAGGAGAAGGTGTACTATGGCTTCGGCGTGTTCATGGGCCTGCCGCTGGCCGACTTGCGCGCCATGAAGGAGGAGTATCTGCAGAAGCAGGCCCAGCACGGCGGCGCCATGGTGAGTCGCGGCGGCAGCAGCAGCGCCAACGGCGGCGCCGTGGCGGGTCGCGGCGGAGGCAACGGCAACGGCAACGTGGGCGTGGACAGAGCGGCAGTGCCCATGCGCGGGCCTCCCGTCGGTGCGGGCGCCGGCGCCCCGTCAGTAGCCTACGAGGAGTACGAGGTGCGCGACCCCATGGGCCGCTCGCACGGCATGGTGCGTGGTGGCGGCCACGACGGACGCGGCGCGCCCATGCACCACCCGTCAGCGAGAGAGATGGACCCGCGCATGATGGCGGCGTCCGGAGGCGGCCAGCGCATGACGCGCCCGCAGCACGCGCAACACTACGGCGGCGGCGGCCCGTACGGCGCCATGCCCAGCAACGGCCACCACAGCGACGACGGCGACAGCTCGGACGGCTCGTACTCGGCACCCAAGAGCCACTCGCTCAACTTCATCCTGCATTAGACGGCGGCCAGACAGGGGAGAGGAAGGCTGAAGAACTCATCGACGAAGCGAGCCTGCGGCTCCATGGAGCTGCTGAGAAGCAGAGGGCGAGCGGCAGCAGTGTGGGTGTGTACATTAGTGAATAACGGACGAGACAATGCACCTTAGTGGTGGTCTGACGTAGAGTTTTTTCCCTTCTCATCTCGTATCTTGGAGCTGTCCATTTCCATTGTGTGGTCCACGCCGCCTTTCTCGCCACAGCATCTGATCTGATGTTCATGTTCCATCATCGATCGACTGCGAACGCCATTGGAGATGCTGGAACGCGCGCACTGGCGGCGGCTGCTGGCGCGCACGAGCGGATGGACGCCTGCGGAGTACGTGCCGCTGCGCGTGGCGCTCAACGCCGAGGAGAAGAAGCGCCACGCGCAGCGAGACGAGCTGCTCATCGGATGGGTCCGCAAGAACCACCGAGAGGTACGCTACGATGAGAGAGATCTCCACCCATGACACTCGTGCTGATGCGCTTCTGCTGCCACCACAGGACCTGGCGCGCTTCCCCGATCTCTTTCTCGTGGACGACGTGGCCGTGCTCATCCACACGCCGTACGCGAGCGTCGCCGACCGCTCGGCTGGTGAGCCTCCATCACCCTCAGCTTCCATCCACCCATCGTATTAACCCACTATCGTGTGTGCCACCACAGCGTTCTTGACGATGAGCCAGACGCTGCGTGACGAAGGCGCGTTCCCCAAGTGGCAGCAGGAGATGTACATGGCGACGCGTGCGTTCGGCGACGCGCCGCTCTTCCACTACCACCGCGGCGCCGGCGGCCGCTTCGGACTGAGCGGCTTCGCAACGCATCTCAACGGCTTCACGCGGGACGCCGCCAGCGGCCGCGTGGAGGGCGTGTGGATCGCCACGCGCAGCGCCCACAAGAAGCACTGTCCGAGTCTGCTGGACACGATCGTGGGCGGCGGACTGCCTGCGCACATCACGGCCCACGAGAATATGGTGAAGGAGACCCAGGAGGAGGCCGGCCTCGCGCCAGACTGGACGCGCCCACGGCTCGTGTCGACCGGCAGCATCTCGTACGTGCAGGACACGCGCAGCGGCCTGGAGAACAATACCATGTTCCTGTACGACCTGGAGATGCCGAAAGACATGACGCCGCTGAACCAGGACCACGAGGTCGAGTCGTTCGAGTGCTGGCGAGTGGAGCGTCTGCTGGAGGCGCTGCGAGACGAGCCGCAGCGCTTCAAGCCCGACATTGGTCTCGTGCTGCTGGACTTTCTAGTGCGCCACGGCGTGCTCACGCCAGACAGCTTCGCGGACCTCACACGGCTCGAGCGTGCGCTGCGCAGCTCCTCGTCTCTCTTCGACGAGCGGCTCGTTGGCTCACACGAGATCCACTACTGACAAAGCACGGTGTCCATGCTAGACCAGACGCTATCGAGATACACAAGACGCCACCATATCCTTGATCGAAGATTGCTGTGTCTGTGTGGCTCGCAATGTCAACGCGCAGGTGTGACGAGTTCCATCAAAAACCACAGTCTTCAACGCCACCTCGAACTCGAAGGGGTCGTTTGGATGTCCGGGCTCGATTGGTCTCACGCTGACGCCACTGGTGACTATGGTGCCGACTACGATACTTCATATATGATAGTCTGCCTCATGGGCGCTGTACAGTAGCAGTTCCCAATCGGACTTGAGAAACTGGCAAGGCGAGTGCTGTTCTCAGCGCGTTCATCATGTAACTTCCGCTGGGGCTGGCAGTTGGGCATCTCGGCTGCCGCCTTTGATTCCATTCTTCCCTGTTCATAGCGTTGTCGTGGTCCTGATGAGTGTAATTGAGCCATGCGTCGAAGTCTCGCATCTCGTCCTTGCCTACCATGCTCAACGACATATTCCTTCGTGATCTCAGCCCACAAAACCGACGACACCCATGAGCGAAAAGGAGATGAAGCTCGTGGCGTCTGAGATACATCAATTCGTGGTTGTGGACTCTAACCGTCAAGACGCTCAAGAACATGCTGCGGGTGGCGCTGCCGCCGGCACCCGGCAGCCAACCGGGCAATCCGCAGCCCAAGTACCAGATGCTCATCTTCGGCGGCAAATTCTGCGACGACGCGCGCACGCTCGCGCTAGCCAGACCCACAGTAGCAGCCACGAGCACGGAAACACCAAGGGCGGGGGCCCGACGCGCTTCGTGTTCCACATGATCGCTCGATGGTCAGTGGGCACACGCAGACTTCTGCGCCGACTCCTGTAGCTGCAGTGGTGGCGGAGCCCACACTAGCAGCCACTGCACACGCCGGCGTCGTTCGGGTCGGCGGCGTACGACGCATCGCACCCATGCTCCCTTCCATGGGTTTCTCCGGCGCTGCTCCAGCCGCTGTTGCCATGACATGATCCTGTCGCAGATGAAGCTCCAGCTCCACACTCAAGCAGCGGCCGAGCACGGAGCTCAGCGAGCACAGCAGCCACAGCCATAGGTCGAGTCGCCACAACTCGTGGTGCTGCTTGACTGAGAAACCCCGTCGACAACACTTTTGGGTTTTGGAAAATACACTGAAGCCTTGCAGCACCCGACTGGAGTCTCATACAGTACTTCGATGTATTATTAACCCTCCTTAACGGCACTTTTTTGACTTGATAATTTGCTGAAATCCTAGATTGTGGGAAAGGACGTGAGAAAAAGCAGCTTTATGATGTTATTAGGAGTATTCGATCGATAGCGAAAAAGAATGTTTCCACGTCCTTATCGAGCAAGCACAGGACAGAGAAAACATTCTAGTAGATAACTCGGAGTCGATAAAAAGGTTCGGGTTTTTTCGGGGCCAGGAAGGTGCCTCAGGAAAATGGATGTAACTACGTTTCTACCCGCTTTTCTCGGCGCTGAAGAGCCGTACGTGTAGCAGGGATCGCTTTGTACACCTCTGTGGGTCTAACTCGTTTCGAGGTTTAATCCTTTTAGCAAGAATGACGTAGCCATCAACAGAGTTCAATGGAGCTGAGTCATTCATCAATTTGACACGGAGTTTTTAGTCCAGAAATACTCAGGTTGAGCTCACTCCATTGGAACTCCATTGGAACTCCATTGGAACTCGATAAGCTGGAGGTTCTCGACTGTACCCATTCGTACCTTCAAGCAAAAACCACTTACAGTTTGTATGCGTCCGTTTGATTGGTTGGTGAAGGCGTGGCATGGCGTGGTCCACACCACGTGATGGCCATCGAAACGCTGCGACTTGGTCTCACCTCTTCTCAATGCAGCTCCTCGCGCCAGCAGCTCTTCCCCGCCGCCGTAAGATCGTCGACATGGCCAAGCCGCAGCAGCAGAAGCAGCGTCCGCAGCAGCACCAGCGCGCGCTGCACAAGGCCGCCCTGGCCTCGCAGGCCCAGGCCAATCCTGTGGCTCAGCCGCAGCCAGTGGCTTCGCCCAGCACGCGTCTGTACGTGCAGAACCTGCCGGCGTACGTCGACTCCAAGCGCCTGCGCGAGCACTTCGCGTCGCAGGGCGAAGTCACGGACGCCGTGGTGGTCAAGACCAAGGACGGCGCCAAGTCGCGGCGCTTCGGCTTCGTGGGCTACAAGACGGAGCCGCAGGCCGCCGGCGCCCGAGCGTTCTTCGACCAGTCGTTCCTCGACACGTGCCGCCTCAACGTGAGCTTCGCCGTGGCGCGCGAGGGCGCAGAGGCCGGCGACGTCTCGCGGCCCTGGAGCAAGCACTCGGTGGGCAGCTCCCGCCACGCTGAGACCGCGAAGGAGAAGGAGAAGGCGGCCACCGAGGCGCTGGAGAAGGACACGCAGAGCAAGAGCGCCAAGCCCAAGGGCGTCGTGGGCGACGCCGAGAGCAGCGCCGAGTTCCAGGAGTTCATGGAGACCATGCAGGCGCGATCCAAGTCCAAGTTCTGGGCCAACGACGACGTGCAGGGCCCTGGCATGGCGGCGGTCAAGGCCGAGGCCGCCGAGGTGGCCAAGCTGCTGGACGATTCGGACGACGAAGGCGACGAGGTCCACGAGATGCCCGTGAGCGACGACGAAGAGGACTCGGACGACGAGAAGCTGCGCAAGGGCGGCAAGAAGAAGACGAAGAGCAGCGACGGGCTGTCGGATCTCGACTTCTTGCGCTCCAAGGTCAACAAGAACCTGGACAAGGACCACGACATGGAGGCGAACGACGACGACGATGACGAGATGCTCAGCGATTCAGATGACGACGACGACAAGAAGGCGAAGACGAAGAAGCCTGATGCCAAGGCGGAGAGCGGCGCGGCGGAGGCCGACGAGGACAAGCCGACGGCGCGTCTGTTCGTGCGCAACCTGCCGTTCACGGCCGTGGAAGAGGACCTGACGGATCTGCTGTCGGCGTTCGGAGAGATCGTGGAGGTGCACATGCCGCTGGACGAGACCAAGCGCCGCAAAGGCTTCGGCTTCGTGCAGTTCAAGACCACGGTGGACGCGCAGCTGGCGCTCGAGAAGCTCAACGGCTTCGCGTTCCAGGGCCGTCGACTCCACGTGATCTACGCGCGTAACAAGCCCGAGAAGATGGACCCCAAGGCTGCGCTGGAAAACCCGGACCTGACGTACAAGCAGAAGAAAGAGCTCGAGCGCCAGATCAACGCAAGTAAGCAGACGGGCTGGAACGCGTCGTTCATCCGAGGCGACGCCACGGTCGGCACGCTGGCCGAGCGCATGGGCGTGCAGCGCGGCGACATCCTCGACAAGGAGACCGGCAACATGGCCGTGCGGCTCGCGATCGGTGAGACCATGCTCGTGAAGGAGAACAAGGAGTTCTTCGCCAAGGAAGGCGTGGATCTCGACGCCATCGAGGGCGCGCTCACCAAGCCGGGCGCCGCCAAGAGCCACGCCAAGATCGAGCGCAGCACCAGTGTGATCCTGGTCAAGAACCTGCCCCACACGACGCTGGAGGACGAGCTCGCGCAGCTCTTCCGCAAGCACGGCGACCTCGGCCGCTTTCTGCTGGCGCCGTCCAAGACGCTGGCGCTGGTCGAGTTCTTCGAGCCGTCGGAGGCGCGTCGCGCGTTCCGCTCGCTCGCGTACAAGAAGTTCCAGCACGTGCCGCTGTATCTCGAGTGGGCGCCTGTCAAGGTGTTCAGCACGGCTGCGAGCGCCAAGCAGAAGACATCGGCCGGCGTAAAGGCCACGTCGGCGTCGGCGCTGGGCGTGCCTGACGTCGACGACGTGGACGCGAACGGCGGCGACGGCGATGACAACACGGCTGCGTCAGCCGCTGAGGCCAACAACACGATCTGTGTGAAGAACCTGAGCTTCAACACGAGCGAATCGGGCCTCGAGCAGCTCTTCCGCCGCGTGGGCAAGCTGCGGAAGGTCACGGTGGCTCGCCGCAAGGACCCCAAGCGCGGCATGCTGTCGATGGGCTTCGGCTTCGTCGAGTTCGCGGACGCCAAGGACGCCGAGAAGGCCATCGCGACGCTGCAGGCGACGGTGCTGGACGGCCACGAGCTGAACCTGCGCGTCTCTCAGAAGAAGGTGGCGAGTAGTAGCAGCAGCAAACGCAAGGCTGACGACGACAGCGGCACGTCCACGGGCCGCCAGACCAAGATCATCGCGCGCAACGTGGCGTTTGAGGCCACGAGCAACGAGATCCGCGAGCTGTTCGGCGCGTTCGGGCAGCTCAAGCGCGTGCGGATGCCCAAGAAGTTTGACGGCAAGCACCGCGGCTTCGCGTTCGTCGAGTTTTTAACCGAGCAGGAGGCCAAGACGGCGTTCAGCGCGCTGTCGAGCTCGCACTTGTACGGCCGCCACTTGGTGCTCGAGTGGGCCGAGGACGCCGACGACATGGACACGCTGCGCGCCAAGGCGTCCAAGGACCTCAACGCCATCACGGGTCCGTTCAGGGCAATGCATTGTTATGGGCAGGAGCGACGACGGAGGACTAATGACTTGGACTGTGTGTGTGTGGTTTATACAGAGGGCGACCGGAGAAAGCGCGTCAAGAAGAACCAGGACGAGCTGCGGGAGGCCGAGGACGGCGACGACGGCGACTACTAATCTACTCTCACATACTACAATCGCACTTGGCAATACTAGTAATACACTCGATGATTTATCACAATGACTCGGCCTCGAGCTCACCAGTCAAGGCCTTGTATCCACGCAGGTGTGGCCTGTCTCCATTGGTGGTGACGACACGATGCAACGGTGGATTTGCCACGGCTGATATATCATAAATTCTTTTTACGTTGATGAAGTTTGTTCTCTCTAGGTGTCTGCTCTTGCGAGCTATCAGTTGCTTACAGTCGGCTGCTGTGCGGACGCGCGACGCCGGCGTTCTCCGTGATCAGCGCCAGCTTCTTGTGCGTGTACTGCAGCTGCTGCGGGTGCGACGGCGCGAACTGCGCGACCGTGTGGCCGCTCTCCGATGACAGCTTCCACTTGGTCGTGAGCAGGCCCTCCACGCCCACGGGGCCACGCGCGTGGATGCGGCCCGTGCTGATACCGACCTCGGCGCCCAGGCCGAAGCGGTAGCCGTCGGCGAAGCGCGTGCTGGCGTTGTGGAACACGCAGGCGCTGTCCACGTTCTGCTGGAACGTCTGCGCGGCGTCGGCGTTCTCCGTCACGATGGCCTCCGTGTGGCCGCTGCTGTGGCTGTTGATGTGCTCCACGGCAGCATCCACGCCATCCACGACCTCGACCGTGAGGTGCGTCGTGCCGTACTCCGTCGAGAGGCTCGTCGTCGTGTGCGACTTGGACGTGGCCACGCCCAATGAGGTGGCGTGCGGGCCTATGTGCAGCGTCACACCGGCCTTTTCAAGCGCGTGGAGCAGCGTTTTGGCGGCGCCGCTCGCGACCAGCTTGGTGTCCAGCAGCAGCGTCTCCAGTGCGTTACAAGCCGCCGGGTAGTCCGTCTTGGCGTCGATCGCAAGCTCCGTGGCCTTGCTCAGGTCCGCTTCGCTGTGGATGTACATGTGGCACACGCCCTCGGCGTGGCCGAGCACGGGGATGCGCGTGTTCTTCTTAATGTGCGCGACCATGGAGCCCGAGCCTCGCGGGATACACAGGTCGATGACGTCGTCCAGACGCAGCAGGTCCGCGATCTCCTCGCGGGACGTCACGAGACCGATCACGTGGCGGCTCACGGCGCCGGTCTCGGCCTCGACAGCCTCCACGATGAGCTGATGCAGCACAGCGTTGCTATGCAGAGCCTCCTTGCCGCCCTTGAGCAGCAGTCCGTTGCCGCTGCGCAGCGCGAGCGCCGCGATCTGAGGCAGCGAATCCGGGCGGCTCTCGAAGATCACCAGCAGCACACCGATGGGCGCGGTCTCCTGGTGGAGAATGAGTCCCGATGCAAGCTCCGTGCGCTGGAGCATGCGTCCGATCGGCTCGTCGGCGTCGGCGATGCTCGTGATGCCGTCTGCCAGCGTCTGCAGCTTCTGCTTCGTGAGCTTGAGTCGCGCCACGAGGCCGTCGTCCGTCGAGTTGGCCTCGGCCGCCTGCAGGTCCAGCGCGTTGGCCTTGAGGATCACGTCGCTCTTGGCCACGAGCTCCCTGGCGATCCGCTTGAGAATGGCACTGCGCTGCTCGGACGTGAGCTTCTGCAGCGCGCGGCTCGCCGACCGCGCGGCCTTGGCCATCTCCTCGGCCGTGAGCGCGTCGCCGCTGCTTCCATTCGTGTCCGCCGACTCGGGGTTCACCACAAACAGCGTGCCGTGGTTGCCTCCGTTGAGGATGTCATTGACGATGCCGTACTTGAAGCCCGAGGCGATGACCACGGCCTTGATGCCGCGCGCGATGGCGCTCTGCGCGCTCTCGATCTTGGCGCCCATGCCGCCGCGGCCCACGCTCGACTTGTCGCCAATCTCGAACTGCGACGACTCGAACTGGAACGTCGGGATCACCTTGGCTCCTGGCTGCGACGGCGGCTTGTTGTACAGGCCCTCGACGTCCGTGAGCAGCAGCAGCAGGTCGGCCTCGATCTCCGAGCCCACGAGCGCCGCGAGCGAGTCGTTGTCGCTGAACACCGTGCCGTCGGGCGCTGCCGACACGGCGTCGTTCTCGTTCACGATGGGGATCACATCCAGCTCCAGTAGATTGAGCATCGTGTCGCGCGTATTCGCTCGGTTCTGCGCCGTCTTGAAGTCGCTGGCCGTGACCAGCACCTGCGAGCACGCCACGTCGTACAGCGAGAACAGCGTCTCGTACAGCGCCATGAGCCCGATCTGGCCGGCGGCCGCCATGGCGCCCTTCTTCTTCTCCAGCGCCAGCATCTGCTGGTTGCCCTGCACGTGTGTCCGCAGCGACGCGTTCAGCAGGATCTGCTTGTTCAGGCGCTTGCGGCCGATGCCCACGGCGCCGCTCGTGACCAGCAGCACCTCCTTGCCCTGGCGCTTGAGCATGCAGATCTGCTCCACCATGGACGCGATGCGGCCCAGCGCCGGCTCACCGTTGGTCGACACCACGCTCGTGCCCATCTTGATCACGATGCGCCGCGCGTGCTTGAGGTCGCTGCGCGTGATGGCGCGCGGACGGAACGCCGCGCTGCTCACGCCGCCGGCGCCGCCCATGGCGAACACGGCCTCGGCCTCGGCCGCCGAAGATGACGACGACAAGCTCATGCGGGTTGGAGGCGCCATGTTCACGTGGGGACTTGTTGGCGAAAAGTTGGCGGAAAATGTGTTGGTGTTGGCGTCGGGGAGTCGCCAAGTTGGATAATGGTGACGATCCGAAGGATCCGACGCGGCGGCTCCACAAGATAAAGCGTCGGCTGGGGATTTTATCGACGCGCGGGTGGGACAATCGCCGTAAAATATCCTGCTGGTCGGTGGCGTCAGCGATGAATCTGTATTTTACGGGTTGGGCTCTGTGTCGAAACGGCTGCGGGGTCTGTGTCGGGGTCTTTTCTGTTGTGTGACAGTAAGTGTACCCAAGGGCTAGGACTTCCGTCGACCCATCTGTCACCACATCAGTTTGCGCATTGATGGGGCTCACGTGGGACGAGGCCGTGCCTACCAGGAAGTCATTTATTGTGAATCCAAGTGTAGCCATATGTCTCTTCGTGACGAGATCTTCGTCCTCACAAAGTACGAATGGCAGCTTGTACTGCATCAGACAAAAGCGGACGCGACAAACACGCGTCCTAGTGTCTTATGCAGACAGAGGATTACGCGATGGTGAGCTGTGGGCGAAGGACTCGCCGTCCACGTGATCCACTGCCCACTCGAAACTTCGCCGTTATCTGCACAAGCCACTCAAGTTTCTCTCTGTATCCACCATGCGCATCATCCGCGCGCTCACATTCAGCGGCCTGTTGCTCGCACTCACGAGCTCCGTCGCTGTGCGTGGCGATGACTCCAACATGCTCGATCTCGACCACGAGCCAAAGGGTGGACCTCACGACTTTGACCGCCTCAACGCCACCACCAACGAAGGCAAGATGAAGGACAGAGCTAAAGGCAAAGGTAATGGCAAAGGGCAGGCCCAGGGCCAAGAAGCCAACTCGAACGCTACGGCTGAGAGCGGCTTCTCGGTGCGTGGCGCTGGCGGTCGCATCCGCTTGTGCCCCACCGGTGACTGCAAGCAGTCGATCATCGACATCTCCATGCACCACCTCCAAGAGATGCAGCTCGACGGCACGGTCACGGCCAACCGCATCAAGAACTTCATGAGCATGACCTACGCGTGGACCGCTCCGGTCATGGCCATGAACGCCGAAGGCGTCAACGTGACCAGCAGCCGCTTCGTGGCGAGTCTGCCCATCGACGGCGTCACCAAACCCGTCAACTACACAGCCGAAGTCAGCTTCTACGACGGCAACGGCACGTCGATGAACGGCAACCAGATCATCGACGTGCCTGGCGGCGGTCTCAAGTTCGCCGTGTGGATCAACGACTGGCCGTTCCTCGCCAACACCAACACGCTCCACTTGGGTCTGCGCGTCATCTCGCAAAACAAGAAGGGTGGTAAGCAGCCCAAGGGCAACAAGACCACTGGTCGCGGCCGTGACAAGAAGGTCGAGCGTGTAGAGCTGACCGAGTCCATGTTCTTGGACTCGCCAGCGCTCGCGCAGGTGGATGGCGTGATGACGACCATCAGTTCGAACGTGAGCGTGAACGCGTCGGCCAACTATGCGGTGATCGACTACGTGTTCCCCAAGTTCACGACTTTGTACTACGACCCCGTGGCGAGCTCCGACGACTCGACCGTGACCAGCTCGACGCCAAGCACGAGCTCACTGCGCTCGCTCGCGTCGCCGCAGAGCCAGAACGCGCTTGCTGGCGTGGCGGCTGCACTGGCGATGTCGGCGCTCGCTCTGGTGCAGCTCTAAGAGCGTTTCCGCACGCTATTGAAAATCCACATTTTTACAATTGCAACGTGCTGTATCATCAAACGCTTTCCCCCTCCAATTGCGAGCGCTGTGAAGTGAGCAAGCTTTCAGTATGATATGCGGCCACTACGTCGGAGCCAGTGGCGGGCTGTTTCTCACAGACTCCGCTATTCATGGCTTCCTATCGACAGTCGCTGAGCTGGAGCCGGTCCGTTTTGAGGTCCAAAACACCGTGCAGTTCCGTGCGTATCTTTAGATGCTTGCCAGCTCGATCAGATCGGATGCTCTGACCGCAGCGACGGAATACCAGGCGCACCCACTCCCATGTTCAGGTGTATGGAGCGTCGGCCGCCACTGTGGGCAATAGGAGGCTGTCGAGACCACTGACGTGTCGACTGCCATAGCACAAGGTATCATAGGCCATGGCAGGAGGCAGCAGCTTCCGTGAGCCGTGGCGCAAGGCCACAGCCACTACTGACGAGCTCATCGCGAGCACCATGGGCGCAAGCACGACGCGGCCAGTGGTGCGGCCGCTACCCATGCTCTCAGACGTCCAGGCCGTGAGCATGGCCGATATTGCCACGAGCGCGAGTGTACGCCACAGTATCCCGAGTCTCAGCCGCGTCACGCCTCTGGACGAACGCGCCGCCACGCCAGTGTGCGACGGCCTTGCTGTACCAGCCATCGCCCCACTCCAGCTTCGCAACGTGGATAGCCACGCGAGCGCGGCCTCCGTCAGCCGCATGGCGGCCATCCGCCAAGTGCTGGCGGACCGCCGTGTGGTCAAGCATGGCTTCTCCATGCCTATCATCTTCGTGTTGAGTGTCGCCATTGGCGTGAGCTACTCGCTGGCCGAAATGAAGCCGGAGACGGTCGAGTGGCAGCCGCAGGACCTCACGGGCGAGCGTGAATGGACGTCCACGACACGCACGCACTTGGCGCAGGAGCCGCTCGAGTTTCTCGACCAGCTCTTCCGCAACACATCCATCGGCGACGACACGTCCGTGAGCGTCGAGTTCCTTGCGAAGTACAGCAAGTCGGTCGAAGCCAACGTCGCGAGCACGGCCAAGACCTTCAACGCCACATGGCTCAACACCGACTTCATCCTCGCGCACGGCTTCGCGATCGCTGGCATCATGGCTGGGTCCTTCGAAGGCTACGCGATGTGGCCGTGCTCGTTGGCGCTGCCAAAGTACCCGACGCTGCTGCAGAGCGTGTGCACCGACCCGTCCAAGAGCTGGTTCACGGTCGAGATCTTCAACAACCTCGTGGCCACGACGTCGGAGAAGGCGTCGACGTATCTGTCGCTGACCTACACGCCCATGTCGCTCATGAGCACGCGCGTGTGGGAGGTCACGCCACCACAGGTTACGTCCACGGGTGTCGTCCTGCGTGGTTATAAAGAAGGCACGTACACGGAGCGAATGTACTGGCTGCTCAAGACGGAGCGAGAGAAGCTCGGGCTCGCACGCGTCGTGGCCTGCGACAGCAGCACGCAGAGCAACGCGCTCGAGTGCGACCGCCTCGAGAAAGAGAACGTGTTCGTACGCAACGTGGCGACGCGCGACTTCGAGCCGCCCAACAAGATGGACAAAATCAAAGTGTACGGCCCGGCGTACGCCATGGGCAACTTCGTGGCGGCCGGCAAGATGTTCGTGCAGCTTCCAGCCAGCGCCATCATGATGACGAGCACGGGCTACTCGGCCACGACGCGCTTCTCCACGTCCATCCCGTTCCGGCTCACGATCGACAACGGCAAGCTCAAGACCGAGTCCAACGTGTACCAGGTCGCGAGCTGCACGGACGCACTGGGCAACGGCTTCGCGCTGGCCACCGTGCAGATGGCCGTCGTGTGTATGATCGTGTACAACGCCATCGCGCACTGCCACACGACCGAGCAGGTCGTGGCGGCTGAAGGCCGTATCTTCGGATTCAAGAACTACGTGACCATGGGCATCATCGCAAGGCGTCTGGGCACGTACAAGCTCGTGTTCATCCAGCTCTGTCTGTACCACGCGCTCAACGTCGGCACATACTTCTCGGCCGTGTACTACGACACTCAAAAGTTCACCGACACGATCGCGTTCGGCGCCGAGGGTTTTCTGCTCGTGGTCGTGTGCACGATGCTCGTGGACCAAGTGCTGTTCTTTGAAAAGTACTCGAGCTCCCGCGAGACACTCACGGTCGTGGGCAGCTGCAGCCTCTACCTCGCCTTCCTCTGCTTGCAGTCCACGTACTTCATTTCGATCCACCAGGTGCAAGTCACGGAGCTGTCCATTTGCGCGGGCGCCAATCAGTGCACGGTCGTGAACGGGCTGTACGTGTACTATATCGGGCTCGTGGTCGTGCAGCTCGTGCCCGTGGCGGTCGTGAACGGGCCTGTACACTGGTTCATCCGCCCCATGCGGTCCACGACGCCAGCGACACCCGTGGGGCGCGACCAGATGACGACGTTCGAGAAGTTCTGTCTGGGCATCGACGCGCGTCGGGAGTTCGGCGGCTTCGACCGCAGCAGCCGCGCCACGCCCATCAGCATCGTGCACGCCGCCGGCTTCACGTACGTCGGCTCATACCTCGTGCGCATCAAGGACTACTACATGATCGTGCTGGTGCGGCACCTGCCACTCAAGTTTGTCGAGTCCTGCGGGCTCACCCTCACGGTCTTCCGCATGCGCGACGGCCGCGTGGTGTCCGGACAGCACATGGCGCTCATCGCAGGCGCCGCCATCTTCCGACAAGCCAAGAACGAGGTGTATGGACCCATTCGATAAGCAGCGAATAGGAGACTGACTTACTGTAACGCGAAATCTACCGTAATGTTACCGTAGGGCTTCAACTTCAACAACCCTCCCACTGGTGGTACTGTAAACTGTAGAAGTTCGAAGATCTCCCGAGAGAGGAGCAGGAAGGAGGAGGATGGGGTGCGAAGTGATCTTCAAGTCGGTCGCCCCGTCGCTCATCCGACGGCAAGAACTTCCAGATTATTTCGCATGGAATAATAAATAAGTTGGGATTATGTGTGGGGTGGGTTCCTAGCTACTATGGGTGTGTCTTGACTAAATAATCTACTCGAGACGCCGTCTACTTGAGCCACGGATGCTCGAGCACTTCGTCCATGCTCATCCGGGCTCGCGGATCGGTCTCCAGCATGCCGCAGATGAGGTCCTTGGCCTGGGAGCTCACGTACAGCCACTCGGGTTCGTCGAACGAGAACTCGCCGCTAAGCGTCTTCTCCATGGCCTCCTCTTCGGTCAGGGCCTGGAACGGAGCAAAGCCCGCGAGCATCGTGTACAGCACGGCGCCGGCGCTGAACACGTCAGCGGCGAACGACACGTCGCCGTCCACAAGCACCTCGGGGGCCGCGTAGCCGATCGTGCAGCTCACAGTGGTCTTGATCTGGCCGGACGGATCCGAGATCACTTCAGCACTGCCAAAGTCCGCCAGCTTAATGGAGTCCAGGTCGAGCGGCGAAGATTTGAACAGCAAGTTCTCCGGCTTGATGTCCAGGTGCACGACGTTGTGGCTGTGGATGTAGTTGATGGCGTCGACGATGCGACGGAACAGCACCTTGGCCGACTTCTCGGCCAGGGCGCCCTCCTGGTGGAGGTGCTCGAACAGGTCTCCGCCACTGCAGTACTCCAGCACGAGGTAGGCACGTTCCTGCTGACGGTACGAGTCGTGGAGCGAGAGGACGTTCGGGTGGCTGGAGAAGTTGGTGAGCAGGTGGTGGATGCGGATCTCATTGCGGGCGTTCACGTTCAGCTTCTTGGTCTCCGTGCTCATGGCCTTGACAACGTACGACGGCTGGCCCTGGTCTAGCCAGCTGAAGCACTCCGCCAGCGTGGAGCCACCCGACTCGGTCAGGATCTGGCCGAGCGTGAACTTGTTGATCCAGGCCAGCAGATCGATGGCGTCCTGGATCTTCTTGGCCCAGTGGTCTCGTTCCTGCTTGGTCTCGAAGCGGAGCACCCACTTCTCGTTGTTGCTCACAGAAGAGGAGCCGCTGGACTTTGGGGCTGGCACTTCTTCCTCTATCCGGCTAGAGAGCAGCTTCTTGTCCATGACGGCTGAGTACGAGGTTGTCTCCGGGTCGTTGTTGTGGTGGGAGGAGAGTGGGCTGGAGGCGTTCTGGAAGTCAATCTCGAGCTTGTTCTTGGGCAGGCGGTCGAGCTTGGTGGCCGTGGTGAGGTAGACCCGCTGGCGGATGGAGCTGTGGGCCTGGCGGGAGTACTCCATGGACGGGTGCGAGCCGGTCTGCAGTCTCACGTAGCGTGGCACGAACACGTTCATCCACTGGGCGCGTGGCGTCTGCTTCCAGACCCGGACCGTGGAGGACGCGAACATGGTGGCGGCGGGCGTGGGCGAGGCCAGGTCGACGGCGTGGAGCTCGGCCTGGTCGTCGGCCAGTTGCAACGTGGAGAGGCGATCGTCGCGCTCCTCGTAGATGGGCGTAGCGAGACGCAGCGACCGTGAGCGCGTGCGGCCCGTGTGGATGGAGGACACGGAGGAGCGGTGCGTGTAGACCGACTCCATGTCGGACTCGGTGCCGGCGGGCGAGTTGCTGAGGAAGGAGCCGCAGGTGCTGTTGCTGAGGAAGGAGAGGCGGCGCTCCTCCTTCCACAGCTCCAGCGGTCTCTGCAGTACGGCTTGTCCGCCCATGGTGCTGTTGGTCGGATGTGATGTGGGGAGTGAGCTGCCCGTGATAGGAGGTCGGATGACGAGTGGAGAACTAACCACGCTGGACTAACGGAATGGGTCGCTATGATCACTGCCCAAGACTAACGAGATGCAGCTGCCCGTGTTTCTGCGCGACACGCACTGCTGAGTGTGAAGCACAAGGAATATTCACGTTTGATTCTCTCCAGCGATGCGCCTATCGGCGCCGGTGATAGCCCGATGGACCAAAAGACTCGCGCCATTTGTTTGTGCTGCGTCTGCCTGTTGGTGATTATGCCTGGGAGAGGTCGACAACATTCCGGCAAGCACTGATTGGACGAAATTAGACTAGGTCTAGGGCGTTAGATTACCTTGAAGTCATCAAGTCCATTCGCTGCAGGAAGAGCGTGAACAAAGGAGAAGGCACGGATCGCGTAAACCCACAAGAGACCTATCACTCTCACCGGAACCCTCAAGTTGCTCTCGACCTGGACGGAGTGATGTCCGACGTCCCAAAATCACTGGACTGAAGACGGTCTAAATCTGGCGTCTAGAAGTCGGAATGTGCGGTTGGGATGTAGAAACTGCGCGTCGACGTGTGTGTGGCTTCGGCTTCTCAGGAATAGTCGCCTGCGAACGAAACTCCAGTGGAGTTTAGTGTCCTGGGTATCCATAGCTGCAGTATCGAGTATGGAGTTGGTAACTTCCGTCTTGGGTGGATAAGGCGAGCAGCTCCTCCAGCCGAACGGCTAGGACGAGGGGCTACGGTATAAATACTGTAGATTTCCGAGGCTCCGTCATGAGCCTTCCTATCAATCTGGCACTGTACGCATGTTTGCTCTCGCCTTCCCTGCGCAAACGTCTTGAAGAATGGATCGCCACGCGCCACAGAGCCGCAGGATCGTGATGACGGGGAAGTTGATGATGCAGAACCACACACTTCAAGCCACAAATCAAAAGATAGGTCAGGACCCGCCAGCTCCAAGTGATCTGAGCAGGGGCCCTCGTCGCAGAACCCGACGAGCTCCGCGGCGGAGCGCCAGCTCCAACTTGGAGTCCAAGCCAGTCAACCAGACCTTGACTCGAAGTCGAGGCATCTCCCTCCTTCATGTGATCGCCTAAGCGGCGCGATTGGTATTCTAATTCCGACGACTCGATTCAACAAAAGGTCCGAGTTGACGTGGTCCACACCGTAGCCACACACCTTTTCCATGATGACGCCAAGAATGTGGGGAGTCGGCACAGAGTGTTGGTGTTTGTATGCGTACACTGTGTACGATACACATGCGAACGGGCCGATGACCAGAGTCGTTTTGATTCATGGCTCTTGGGCAGCACCAGGCGACGACTGGCTATTGGGCGGGCAGTCGAACAAGTGGTGGTGTGGGCTTGAGACGCTGGTGGACGGCCAGCCTGGCCGTGTGGTTCGCCCTGCTGGCTCACGATTGCCTGCATGCAGTCGGCCTGTTGGAGTCAACAGGACCGCGGAGAAGCTCTTGGGCAGAGTCTACAGTCTGCTGTGACAGCCAGTAGTGACTGCGGGACAGCTGGCGTGGTCTGTCTCTGTGTAAAATGTTGATCGCAATCACCACTCGAATCGAATCTGTGGTCCAGCGAGTGGGCGTGGACCACACACTGCAGTACTGTACTGACGGCGTCCCCGAAGGTGCGAGTGACCGTGTGGGCTGCTGGTGTGGAATACAGCGCCGGAGTCGCGGGTTCAATGGAACGTGTGCGAGTGAATTGCTCGGGTCGGCATTCCCTAGCTTGTGTCGATTGTCTAGCTCCCTGCAAGTCGTTGAAGGTTGTTGTCTTGCAATTTGCATGCTGACTCTGGTCTGCGTCGCCACGCGACAAACGGAAGCCTCGCTTCTTGCGGTCATCATCCACCTCGCATCTGACAGACAACACCGCCGTGGTGGATGCATTGCACACTACACCGTACGGATGAGAAGGCGGGGCGATCCTACCGATTACGACTGTACTCGCCTGCAATCTTGTCGGCCTCGATTACGCTTTTGGCGCAACCCAGGATGTTCCACCGCTCGGACTTGACACGGAGCTTTGCTGCTGACCTTCAGAAGCCACTGGGTTTTCGGCGTGCCCATCTTGAATCTGGACAGCGAAACTGTTCTCTCAAGCGTGAGTGCCTCGATCACCAGTGTATCCAGTGGGTGCCGTGGTGGTCGAAAACACACAAAACCAATGGCGAGTGAATTGCGCAGTGTTGTGCTGTCGAGCGACGTGTTACATGTCCACTCTGGCTCTGGCTTTACGTGACACACGTCAAGAGGAAGCACGTCTCGTGCAATTACCTTGTGTCTTGCCAGGACAGCCTGCTTCCGCGTTCGTTTTAACGCTCGAGCATGAAGTTGAAGGTAGAAGGGTTGCGCGCAACTCGCGAGTCATGAACCACTGGTGGAAGAGGGAGGTCGAGCGCTACCAGACCCAGCGGTCACGTTCACTCAGCATCCATGCTTGAGGGTTTGGAGCTGAGGCGGAAATGCTCATGGTGAACCCAATCAGAAATGCAAGGTGTAGCCATCTCCAGGAACTCAGTTCGGTTATTTGAGTGGTTTTGACGGTTGGAAATTGACATGGGCTCTCGCACCCGTCGGGGTGGCAGCACACGCTACAGGAAGAACTAGCTGGAACTTACTACACACGCAAGTGGCACATGTGCACTCTCACTGGGATGCTTAGGCCATGGCAGGCGCGGTCGTAGGCGCGTCCAGGACCTTGAGCAGGAGCTCACCGTAGTCACCGCCGACCTCACCCTTGACACGCTCCTTGAGCGACATCTTGTTGCGCTGCTGGTACGTGCCAGCGAACATGCTAATGTACGGGTGGTAGCGGACCACAGCAGCAGCCAGGCTCTTCTCATCCGTGCCCATGCCCTTCATGGAGTTCTCAAAGTGCTCCGCGAGCATCTCCTTTGGCTCGAGCGCGAGGCGCACGAAGAACACAAGAGCGTTCTCGGCATCGCCCGTGAACTCACCCTGCACCGCCTTCTTGAGGGTGCTCTTGTACTTGCGCTGGTAGATCTCGTCGATGCACTCGAGGTGCTTCGGCGGGCATGCGAGGAGGACCTTGAGGAAACCCTCCTCGTCGGTGCCCCACTTGCCCTCACCGGCCTTGTAGATCTTCTCGGCATCCTGCTCGGCCTTCTCACGCGTGTGGAATGACGACTTGTACTCAATGACTGGCGCCTGCATGGCCGACATGATCACAGTCTTGAAGTCACCGCCGAGCTCCGAGTCGAGCACGACCGCGAGGTCCTTGCCGTAGGTCTCGAAGAACGTCTTGCGGAGGATGTTCATCTCCTCGTTGGAGCGGCCCATGATGATCGGGTAGATCAAACCCTCGTCGGTGCCAGCACCCGAGGTGGCCGTCTGGATGATCAGAGCCTCGGCCTCTGGCAGTGGCATGGCGAGCAACTGCAACAGGAAGCCGAAGTCACCACCGGCCTCGCTCTTGAGCAGCGACTTGAGCTCCTCACGGAACAGCTCCTTGTATCGGTACGCGATGAGCGCGCGGTCGTTCGGCGAGCGATCGCCCAGCACCTTGATCAGCGCCTTCTCATCCGTGCCCATGCCCTTACACGCCTTCTTGATCTCCTCGCAGGCGGCGTCGATGGACGACGAGTAGTTGATCTTGATCTTGTTGTAGATGTCGAAGGCCGACGGAGGGTACAGGTTCAGGGTCGCCATGGTGGAGCTTTGGGTGGTAGTTGAGGGGTTGACTGGGGGGGGGAGGCTTGGTGGAGAGCTCGCGAAAAGCGGAATGAAGAGATGAAGACGACGGCCACCAGCGGCACAACAGCGGCGACAGGGGAGCTGCCGGCAGGAGGATCCACTGAGGGTGCCGTGCCAGTAAGGGCGGAGGAGCGCGTGCCTGAGTCTCTCTGTGTTGTGTGGGTCAAATACCTCGCAGACTTGATCTTGAAGCGCCCAACGAAAGATTCGCCGCCGGCACATGGGTAAAGTGGTCCGTATCCTTGTCAGGAACAATAAATCAGGATGGGCGAGCGGAAATATTACCGCGTTTGATGTTGAAGATTCCGACTGCAATTGACTTGGTCAGAAGAGGATCGGGGGCCTGTGAAGTTGTGTCCAGTGTCATCTGTGGCGCCACGAGTGACGAAATTCGCGGAAGAAACACAGGAAAATAACTTCGCAGCTGCCACGACGCACGACAGCTCGTTGGCGTGAGCATCTTTACCGACACCTAACGTTACAGCCGCCCCTCGTCGCGTGTGGCGACACGTCTCCACGTGGCACGTGGCGATCATCGTGCACGACTTCGAGTGCAAGTCCTTGCAGCAGCGCCAATCGCGCTAGACTTGCAAAAGGTCAATTGCAGTGCACTGCAATTGGCATGGCTTGCCGACTCCACCATAATCTCTTGAACAATCGTTGATCGATACTTCCTCAACTCGCTGATGTCGTCGCCAAGCTTCATCGATTCTTCTCGTTCTCACTCGATACCGGTACTTCTGTTGTTGATGCTTCTCGTGGATTCTCACGGCCGCAGTTTCGTTTCTTTTTTTTTCGAACGGCATGGGTTCCATTTTTTTACATTTTCGAACATTTGGAGGGTTGACTACGACCCCTTCACCATGAAGATCATGGTCATGCCATCAACATGACGGATGGGGCGGAACAGACTGGACTGCACTTAGGCGATTGCGCCGTGCGAGACTGGGGCGTCGATGACGTTGAGCAGCAGGTCGCGGTACTTGCCGTTCACCTCGCTGTGCACGCGCTCGCGGAGCGAGATCTTGTACTTGTTCTCGAACTTGGTCTTGATCTTGTTGAGGTACGGGTGGTAGCGCACGATCATCATGCTGAGCTTGTTCTCGTCCGTGCCGATGCCATCCATGGCGCCGATGATCTGGTCGGCGATGATCTCGAAAGGCTCGAGCGAGATGCGAACTATAGAGAGAGCAATGCCATGTTAGTAGGAGACCACAGCAATGGCAGTTCCGCACGGAGAGCGTACCGAAGAAGGTCAGGGACTCCGACGAAGAGCCGCTGAACTCGTTCTGGATGGCCTGGACGAGGCCGTGGCCGTACTTCTCAGTGTAGATCTTGTCCACGTTCTTGAGGTGCTGTGGTGGCATCGCAAGCAGGAGCTTGACAAAGCCCTTCGTGTCCGTGCCCCACTTGCCGTCACCAGCCTTGTAGATGGTCTCAGCATCCTCCTCAGCCTTCTTGGTGGTGTGGAACGAGGACTTGTATTCCACGAGGATCTCCTGCATGGCGGTCGTGATGATGGTGTGGTAGTCACCGCTGAGCTCTCCATCGATCATAACGGTGAGGTCCTTCTCGTACTTGGCGAAGAACGCCTTCTTGAGAACGGCAAGCTCCTCGTTCGCGCGACCCAGAATAATCTAATCATCAAGAGAATCACGAAAACTTTAGCACCATGCGCATCAATTGTGCAACAGCGCCAGCGACTGGAGACGTACCGGGTAGATGAGGTTGTCGGTGGTGCCGGCACCAGCCATGGCGTGGTAGAGCACGTGCGACTCGGCGTCCGGCAGGTTCATGGCCAGCAGCTGGAGCAGGTAGCCGAAGTCTCCCGAGGTCTCACCCTTGATCAGCTCGCGGAGAGTCTGGTTGTACTTCTCCTTGTAGCGGTAGCCGATCATGGCGCGCTCATCCGCCGACTTTGGGCCGAGGTTCTTCACCAGCACGTCCTCGTCGGTGCCGACGCCAACGCAGGCCTTGTAGATCTCGTCACAGATGGCGTCGACCGCTGGCGGGTAGGCGAGCTTGGTCTTGCGGTAGACGTTGAGCGCCGACTGTGGGTAGATGGTGATGGTCATCTTGGCGTGAGGTGGAGAGTGAGGAGGTCTTGAGTAGCGAATGGAAATTCAAGAATGGCATCGCGGCATGAGGGCGCAACCCAGATCCAGCCGCTGCTTCAGCGCAGAGGGGATGCCCATGGTATCCGACGAGCAGGCAGCTCATGCAGTGGGTTCGTGCAGAACCGTCGGATCCAACGGCAGGCCACCCGGGCGCCGCCGATTGGGCAGCCAAATGAGTCGGAAAGATACACGGCATAAATTACCGAATCATGTGCAGTATCTTCCCGTCGTGGTGATCAAACCTTCATCAGCTTCAACATCAGTCTGGACTGACTGAAAATATTCGAACGGCTGGCGCACGCACGCATGGGTCAAACCACCAGCCAACGGCAAATCAGGGCTGGACGACGTTAAATACGAGGGTTTGATTGGCCGAAAACAGATCTCTGGAAGCAGCCGCGACCCCGTAGGTACGGATTTTTCCCTACCCCCTTTCTTCTAAAATTGACGAAACGGGTCTCGACCCGTTCACGGACTTGACCCACAAAACCGATATGCCACCGGTATTAAACCTTTCAATCTAGGTTTTATAGTATCAATAAACCTAAAGTCGTAGGTTTGGATGTTCCCTCTGTGTTGGCAGAACATCAACGCACACGGACACCTGAAGCAACATGGCGGACTCACGCAAGGTGCCGATCGATATCGCCTACCGCAAGCTGCTAGGTGCGCTCTTCTGCGGCTATTCTAGTTGCTACATATCTTGTCATGGTGCTCACCAAGTCTGGCTTTCCAGAGGCGCTTGTGGACCGCAAAATCGTGCCTGCAAAGTGGACGGAGCAGCACCAGCAACTGCGCGACGCGCTCGCGATCCTGTACGCGGAGCTGCCTGCCAGCAGCGACGCGCTGGCGGCGTACAAGGCAGCCACACCGACGCACGACGCGCTCACGTACTTTGACTGCAAGGCGCTGCTCGCGCTGCTGCAGGCTTCGCCCGATGGCGCGCAGAAGAACTTTTTCGGGCAGTACGCGTCGCCCGTGGTCAAGAAGTGGACGGCGCTGGTCGCTCTGTACGAGAAGAACAACGTGTTCGCGGCCGAGGCGGCGCGCGTGCTCGCGCAGAACACGGCGTTTGAGATGTGAGTCGCGTGGAAGGGGAGTCTGAGGGCAAGAGATTCTGAGCTGACGGTGTGCTGTTGTTGACCAGTCCGTTCTTGAAGAAGACGATGCAACAGAACGAGAAGCACGTGGCCGACAACAAGCGCAAGATCCTGGTGCGCAGCAGCTCACGCCTGTCTCTGTCTGTCTGTGGGAGTGGGTGGGTGTGTTGACAATGTGGATTTGGTAGGACCTGACCAAGAGCATCGCCGAGTACAAGCGCAAGCTCGAGTCGTCGTGCGCCGAGATCGGTATCGCAGGCGTCCACTTCCGCGAGGAGCTACAGCGGCTGCCGACGCAGCTGCCAGCGCTGTTTGCGGACGTGGCGGCGCTGGTCACGAACCAGGAGATCGCGGATGCGCTAGCGTATCATGCGGCGCTGCAGGCGTACCTGCACGACTGTGAGGTACCTGTGGCGACGTCGCAAGCCGTGCCAACGACCACACCAAGTGGCAAGAAGGACAAGAAGAACGCTACCAAGTCGCCTGTTGCCGAGGTGCTGGTGGTGGCCGACGCGGAGGAGACCACGCCATTCGATTTCTTCTCGGCCATTAAGGAGCTGTGCGACGCCAGTGACGTCGTGGAGCAGGCGCCAGCCGCGCTTGACTTCGAGGCTGAGGCCGCCGACATTGACTGGGATATCTCTGTGGAGGACGGTGGTGCGGAGGCGGCGATCGAATGGGGAATCGAGACGATGCCGTCTGGTGGGGCTTCCAGCGGAGACGAAAGTGGCGTCCAAGTCGAGTTGGAGACCGAAGGAGCGGTGGAGATCGACTGGGATATCACGACTGACGAGGTGGAGCTGTCGCTGGAGTCCGAGAACGGCGTGGAATTGGATTTGTCCGCGCTCGGAGGCACCATCGTCGGCGGCGAGTCGATCGTGGTGGAGCTGGAGGGGCTGTCGAGCGCGACCCGCGTCGGGCTGCTGAGTGACAACGAATTCCGCAGTCGCGTGCTGAACGATCTACTCGAGCTGAAGGCATTCCTGCGCCAGCGACGAGAAGAACTGGCCGACAAGACGACGGCAAACGTGGCGTTCGCAAGCCAATTCCAGGGATCTTCGCGTACGTACAATGATTTATCCCCTGCGGCTGTGTGGCTGGTTACTCACCAGGGAAATTTGCTTTGTTGACAGCGCTTCTCGAGCACCAGAGTGATGAGAAACTGAAGGGATACCAGGCGGCCGTGGAGAAGGCGATTGTTCAGCTCACACATAAGCGACTGCAGCAGCTCGTGCTGATCAAGAACTCGGAACGATACTTGGATCGCCACGTGGCGAGCTTGGAGATGCTGACCAAGCACATGGACAAGTGCGAGCGCGAGATCAAGACCGTGGAAGACAAGAACATGGATCTCATCGACGTGACATCGCGCTTGCAGCCGCAGATCGACACGCTGGTTGCCGCAACCAAGAAGCTGAAGCGAGAGGTGAGTGATTTCGCCAGGTTTTGTGTGCTGGTGTCGACAAAATACTGGACTGACTTTCTCCATGACGTAGCTGGAGGCTGCTCTGCCGCCCCTATTCAAGGGCTACAAGGTGAACATTGTCGGCGACGTCAACAACCTGTGAGTGTGAAGGCCAGACTGATTATGGGGTGAGAAACATGGAGGATCTCTTTGTTTTTGAATGCATGGAGGGACCAAGTTGCCATACAGAAAACGCAGGAAATCACTCAAGCGTGAACACGAATGCAGCTGACTCACACGAAGGTCGACGCGATGAGTGACGCGGCCAGCAGTGCGCTTGCAAGCGTCGCGCCGTCGACGAATGGAGAGAGTTCTCCTGACGAACGCATCGAGGGGTGGTGGCTGCTGCTGGAGTCCGGATCTACGCTCGGTTGGGTGTCATTTGGAGTGAGGATCACCACGAGCATGGCGGCAGGCGCGGTCGTGACAGGCGCGCTCGGTAGGTCATCGGTGACCGGATGGACGGCAGTGGATGCGTTGTTATCAGGTCCGGTCTGCTCGTTGACAGACTCCACTTGCTGCACGCTGGGTGGCACAGTGAGCAACTCTGGAGTGAACGCTGCGTTGGCATCCACACTGAAGCCAACGAGCGACTCACCGGATGGAAACTGCTCTCGGTATGGTGGAAACGGCTTGTACGAAGGCAGCCAGCGAGGCGGGAGCTGCGGGGGACGAGGGGCTACGACGAACTTGTGGTGAAATCGGGGCCCAAAACGACCAATCCAAGGACCACACGGGCGAAACTCGTGAGCGCCGGACACAGAGAGAAGCGAGAAGAGAGCCAGAGTCGAGACAGCGACAGCCTTCATCGTGGTAGGAGGTAACTTGGTGGGGTTGTGATGCCGTGGAGCTGATTGCAGAATGTGTCACTGAGTGCGCGAGAAACACGTTCCCGATGCAACGCGAGCTGCGACACCACAGGCGGCCTCAGTTTGATGACAAAGCTCCTTCATTCTTCATTCTTCACTCACCGTCGGCATCAACTCCCGCATCGACGTTTGCCATCAGTACCAATCACTCGCGATGGCGTGTGAGGTGGGAAGGATGTGATGGCGAGGTTGATCAGACTGACCACACGATGCAGTTGCTAATCCTGTGAACTTGTGGACGTATCCAAACAGGGAGCGTTCAGCATGTGAACAGTACGTGAAGTTGGGAATTTTGACGTGAAAACAGAAGGCATCGTGCTCAAGCCCATTGAAAAACGAGTCAACATCAAACTGACAACATATATTGAAGGTGAAGGCACCAAGCCGATCACCACGCAAGTACACATCGTTCCTCTCTAGGCCGTCGCGCAAAAGCCAACTGACAAGCCAAGAGTCAGAGCCACCAGCACACGCGATGACGCACTCGCCACGCTCGCAGCCGACGTCGGCTTCACTTCCGCTGGCTTGGTGTCCTTCTTGTCGGTCGTCTCGCCAACGTCGTCCGTGAAGCTCGACCAGCCCGAGTGAGCAGCGAGGAAGTCCGGCAGAATGAC
>JAADVL010000182.1:0-46535 GCA_023334995.1 Pythium sukuiense
TCAGGCCGAGGCCACAGCTGACGTCTAGCCAAACGGCGTGATCGGCGCCGAGGCTCCATGGTCGTCGTGGCTCAGCTCCAAACACTGGTGCTTCAGGGACGACAGCTTCTCACGGATGATGTCCAGTGCACAGATCACCACCTCTTCAGGACGCAACTGGCCCGTCGTCTACCAACAAGAAAATGATGAGCATCGATCTCAACTCCCCTCGCTTGCACCACGATCCACAACATACCTCGACGGAGAAAATGAACTTGTCTTCCCGCATCTGCACGCTCACGGCGGCGTCGTCCTCCGGGTTGTCCTTGAACGCGTTCGCGACCTTGACGCACTCATCACAGTACATGCAGCGCATGGCGTCGCCCACGGTCAGCTGCTCGTAATTTTCGTCCGTCTCGTAGACTTCGGCTGGGCAGCTCTTGTACAGCTCGGCCTTTTGCTCGGGTGAGAGCATGTTCATCACGGCCTGGTTGATCGTGATGATCGGCTCGTACATGTACGTCGCGACAGCCACCGGCGACCACTTGGCGTGCTCCTTTCCGATACCCTGTTCATCACAAAATATTGATTAGAAAACGACCCCTCAACCAAAAGCTCCGCCACGAAAAGACGTACGAGCTTGGCGATGGCGGAGAGCTTGATGCGCTGTCCGGGGCCGAGCTTGGCGATGATCACGCCCGTGTCCTGTGTGTTGTTGTACTCCTCCTCGGACGAGAAGTGCACCGGTCGGATGTACGGGTCCGAGGACCGCAGCGACTCGGAGGTCGCGACCAGCACGCCGCCCTGGTCCGAGACCACGTCCAGGTTGAATTCGACCGAGCAGTTGGGGCAGTGCTCGTCACAGTCGCAGTCGGCCGAGTACACAAAACGCTGGCGGAAGTTCTCGAGGCCTCCGTCGAAGAGCAACGGGATCATGCCGAGGCGGTGGGCCAGGAACTCGTCCGTCATGACCGACGTGTTGATCTCGATGCTCACGAGGTCGATGGCCAGCGTCGGCACCTCGGCGATCATGACGCGGCGGATGGCGTTGGCCACGCTGGCATCCGTCTCCGACAGCTCGAACTTGATGAAGTCATCGCGCAGCTCCAGCAGCTCGAGCTTGGGGAACCGCGGGTTCGGCATCGTGGTGCAGCTGGTGATCTCGACTCGACCCTGTGCGCCACTGTGTGGGGAAATGAGTGAGTGGGGACAGGCGGCAACGGACCCCAACGGAGCTGTTCGTTTAGGAACGCATAACGGTTAGGAACCAAGTAGTAGGAACTTGAAAGGTGTGATAAGAACGTATGTGACGTGTGTGGCAGGGACCGTAACCACGTGTAACCACCGGAAGATAGAGTTAACTTAAGCGGAAACGGCGCACAGAAGCAATCAATGGGAAATGAAAGAGGAGGTATGTTCATGATGACGAGTATTGGCGGTCTCTACGTGGGTAGAAGCCTACTGGGCGCCGAGTGGACGGCCCTGACCCCATGTGTATCCACCGCCTGGAGCGCCACGAGCTGCCCCTGGTGCTCCAACGACTCCGCCTGGACGAGCACCGACGATTGGCGTGCCTTGGAACTGTGGTGAAGGGAAGAGGTTCACACTAAGGAGAAGCGAGGTCAACGGTCATGCTCAAGGGAAAGAAGGCAACCAATGGGGGCTACGTACAAGATTGAGGGCGTATGGATGAGGTTCCATCCCTTGGTGGCCGGCAGCACTTCGAGGAGGAAGTAGTACAGGTGACCAGCGATGACCCCGAAGATATCCATCATCGGGTTGCCGCCCATGAGCACCGAGAAGGCAATGAGCGCCCACGGCAGGTAGAGGCCTTCGAACTGGAAGCCCCAAATGGCCACTGGGGCAGTCGCGTTGCGGCGGCTCCACACGTACACGATCATGAAGATGAGCGACGATCCCAGGAACGGCAGCTCCATGAAGAACGCCACAACCTACAGTACACACACACAGTCAGATCCATATAACTCCAGCAGTGCTGGATCATACTGGAGCTCGTACCCAGAGAATCGAGGCGCCGAAGAAGAGCATGAACGCGTAGTCAGCGGTCGGGCCGCCGCCGCTCGGGAATGGATCTTCTTCCAGTCGCGACGAGTAGTTGACCCTGGAATCGCCACACCACCATCGTCAGTCCTCCTCTAATCTCTTCATCGATGCAAATTCCATTGCGTACAGGATCATGAGCTGCATGAGGAACGGGAAGCCGAAGTTGCCCAGGTACATGAAGTTGGTCATGAGCCGCCAGAGCTGGAAGCGCTCCCAGATGAGGTCAAAGCTCAGGTACAGCGACCGCGGGTTCACGAAGCCCAGGCTGCTCAGCGCCGTCGACAGGAAGCACACCGTGAGGTAGAACCGCGTGAGCTGCGGCATGGAGTAGTACCATGTCTCGATGCTCTGCGCCATGGCTGCGTCCTGTGTGTACTGTAGAGTGCGTCTCCTTGGCGTTCTCGACGCAATTCCGGTCTGCGTAGCTCTTCGTGTGATGAGGTGGCAGAGCCACAGTCGAGCCTGTCGACCTGCATAACTGCATACCACCTCCCTAGGCTAAATTTCGCGTTTTCACATGCAAATTACCACTATTTTACGCACCTAGTTTTTTTCGATTCCTAAACCCTCACTTCAACTTGCCGTGAGCTTGGTGTTGAAGACCTCGACGGCTCGACGCAGAGCCTCCACGAGTGGCGCCACGACAAAGTCGGGTGTGTCACGGCATCCGATCTCCAGGCGAGACGAGTCGTTGGGCACGAAGAACCGCGTGCCTCGAGAGTGCCGCATGCCGCGGCCGGCTGCGTGGGCCAGCGACGACTGCCACATCTCAAAGTCCTGGGCGTTGGGGGCGATGAGCACGATCTCCGACTGCGCACGCTCGATCACTTGGCCGTTGTCCATCTGCAGCGTCACCAGCGGCTCGTGTGGGACCGCGTTCGTGATGCGGATCGAGTACGTGTCGCCATTCGAGTCGGTCTGCAGTCGCACGCTGCCCAGCGGGATGATGCCGCGCAGCTCCTTGCGGCTCGAAAAGTAGTACAGACAGTTGCGGCTGAGCACGAACCACCGCTTGACCGTTGAGAAGCCGCCCTTCTTCAACAGATAGCCGTTCAGGCTCGTGTCTGACGGCCACAATTCCTGCTCTTCGGCAGTCGTGGAGCCGAAGCTGAGCCACATCACGTCCAAAAACACATTCATGTCTCGCTCGTGGCCGTCGAGAGCCTTCAGTGACGGGCGCAAACGCGGGCCTGTCGGCAGACTGTCCACGCCGACGCTCAGATGAAGGTTGATCTTGACGCCACGGACCCACTCCACCCGGTACACGTAACGCAGGGGCGTCATCCACTCCACGACCGGATGCGAGAGTGATCCAACGTTCATGTACATCGCTCGCTCCTCAGTGACGATGATCCAATGCGACAACTGGACCTTGAGCTTGGGCTCGTCGTCGCTTGCAGCCCGTGGCTTCGGAGTCGCTAGTCGCGAACGCGTGCTTGCTGGGGCTGCGAAATGCTCTTCTGCGCTTTCAAACTGTAGTCGAATCGGCCGCGTCGTCCCGCGCAGCATCGCCAGCGTCTCGTGGAAACCGATGCCTCGAACGTCCACGCCACCAACACGGAGAAGCACGTCACTTTCTTGAAGCACTTCTTGGTCAGCTGCCAACGGCGTCTCCACTGTCACCTGATGGCGAGCGGCCTCATCGAACGACTTGATGGTCACGTTCTCGCAGTAGAAGTCCGTCTCCAGCTCCAAGCCAAGCTTCTTCTGGTAGAACGTGACCTCGTACACCAGCTTCTTGCGGCCGCTACCACTTCCACTGGACTCTGTCTTGTCTTCGTGCTCCTGCAGACTCCGCTTGAATGAAGCCGATCGTTCACGAAGCGTATCGTTCTTGCGTCGTTCGCGCGCCTCCTTCGTGAGCTCTGAGCCAGCCACCGACTGGATCACTTCATTGTAGAACACGATCTTCTCGCCCGACAGCTTCGCGCCACCAGTCTTCTTGAGCAGATCGTAGGCAATCGTATCCGCTTCCTTGTAACACCTGAGCTCGTTGTAGCGGCCGAACACTCGTGGGCGACGCACACGACGCATACTCTTCCCGTACTTTCTCGATCGGTTCCGCACGCCTTGCGAAGCTCGAGACGCGAAATCGAAAATGCCAGCGACTGGCTTGACAGGCAAACCGATGATACCAGTGATAGTACCCTTCACGAAACCAACAGCTCCATTTTCTTGGGCACCGCGCATCGGATTCAGGACCAAGCCTGCGACGCCCTCGTACACGCCAAGACTCAACTCCTTGGAGCCTTGCACGAGGCCGTCCTTGATGCCCCGCACGTGGTGGCGACGTGCTCGAGCGCGAATCTGCTGGTAGTGGTCATCCAGACTCAAATTGGCCAGCCCCTGGCCGAACGTTCCGGAGATCTTACTGGCCGCGTCGAATGTGCCGTCGAGAGTGTTAGAAACGAGACTTGCAGTGCCCTTGGCCAAGCCCTTACTGAAGCCCTTTCCGCCGACCTTGAGTCCTTCCAGCGGCTCGTACACGAAGTCACGCACGCCAGTGCCAATGTGATCCAAGAAACCCACCGGGTTACCCAAGAAGTCGAAGGAGCCCAAGATTTTGTGCAGCTGCTTCCACATTTGACGCGTGTAGTACTTGGTAACTCGTCTTGTAAGGTCTCCACTTGTTCCAAAGGCGTGCTCGATCATCAACGCACTCAGCCGCACCGGCGCGTTATCCAAGTCAGGAATGTGCATTGCCAAGCTTGGAATCGCCCACGAACTCGATTTGTCAGTGTCTTCGACCGCGTTGTTTGCCCCACCATTTCCACTGTCGAAGTCGAACAGAGACAGTCCCGATGCGTTGCCTGGCATCGAAGCTGTGCGCTTCGTGTCGTCGCCGATACGGTGCACATTCGCCTTGAACGACGCAGCAGCTTCACGCAATCGGATCGTCGTCGTCGCCTGGAACACGTCGCTTCGATACGTGATATCGAGCTCGATTGGATGGATGTGGAGCAACGCGAAGTACACTTTCCGAACCTCGGCTGTCGATGTAGCCGTGGACATTGCCAAGCTTGAAAGAGGGTTCAGGTCGTCAGCTTCCGTGTTCTCCTTGAACTCCGTGATCGCTTCGGTCATCATCTCAATCGGGATGCTCTTCATTCGGATCTCACCGCCACGGTTCTGCGTTCGTTGGCGTCCCCATGATCTTGTCATGGCATCGACGAACGCTCGAGCTGACACCAGAAGCTCTTCGTCCACTTGCATGATCACAGGATACATCCAGAACGAGCAATGCTCGAAGTAGTCGGTCGTGCCTTGCTCATTCGACCACGTGCAACAGAAATGCATCGACGCGATGTTGGCTTGGCGGTACTTGCAGTCTGCACAGCTAAACAAGTTCGCATTCGCAACCAGTCCGTTGCTGCGAGTGGAAGCTTCATCGCCCAGTACATCGCTGACTTCTCCGACGAGGGCAAGCGAGTCTTCATCAGGGTCGAAATCTGCTCGTCCATTCTTGTCGCTGCCCGCTTCGCCTTCCGTCTCCATGCGTGGACACAACAGCTTGATGAAGGTTGCATCTGCGGTTTGGTTGTCGACCTGAATATCATCCAGTGTAAACTTCAGGCGCATCTTGGAGTTAGCCCGAGAGTAGTGGAGATTGATGCCGCCCAGGTAGATGTACACGAGCTCCGTTGGAATCTCGTTCACACACGAAATACCGAAGCCGTCAACACGGAAATGGACGGTAAGACCGTTCGTGATTGAATCAAACGCGTTGGTGGACGTCTCACTGGCCGTCGGCGATCCCGACGAAACGGAAGCCAAGCTTGACAGCTCAGGCTTCGTGTCTCGTTCATCAGCTTCCTCCTCGCCTCCTTCGTACAGCTCGAGAACCTTCGTTGGACCGTCTGCACGAATACGCACATGCACATACGTCTTGGCATTCTGGATCACAAGTCCGCCAACCTCGCGCTGGCTGCGGGTCCTCGACGTGAGATCTTGCCTATCGTCATCAGCGCCACCATAGGTATTTCCTCGAGCAGCTCTTCGCAGTTTCTTGATCCACACAGCAGACTCCTTCGTCGTTTTCGCCTTGAGATCGTAGAACTTCGTCGTCGTGATGATCGAAAACTGGTTCGATCGAGGCACAGACTTGGGCCGTGTTGCCAACGGCTTCGCTCGAGAGGTCGATGGAGTCGTCAACGTACTCTGAGGAGTCCCGTTATCTTCGCTGGAATCCATCGAGTCCGAGTCTTCAGCTAAAGTGATCGAGTTCACACTATACCAAGCGGTCTTCGAGTACTGGAACTTGGCATTGGAAGTCTTCTGGCCGGATCCAATCACCACGGGTTGGAGAGCCTTGATTTGCACCAACTCATTCGCAGTGGCCAACGCCTCCGTTTCACTCGAAACGTGTCTCTCCAGCACCAAGAAATCCACCACGTCGTGGCCGTTGATGAAAAAGCCCTTGCGCGCCAAGCCGATATTGTTCGCATCACCCGTGTCTGCCAGCTTCTCCGCAAAGCGTTCTGACGCCTCGCACAGTGAACTGGACGACGTCATCATCACTGCCACCTGTACCAGAGCACTGGTGCGCTCGTCATCGTCATCGTCATCATCGCTGCCAGCAGCGTTCGCTGCCTTCTCTGCTAGACGAGATGAACTCCCAAAAATCGTCCCGGAAATCGTCGACACGAACCCGTTCATGAAGCCACTGCTCTTCGTCGCACTCGCTTCCGCTGCTTTCTCGAAAATCGCAACACCACCGGCACCAGGCACGTCAGATCCGGATCTCAGGTCGATCACGCCCAGTAGCTCTTGGTCATTCTCGTTGGCGAAGTAGTACAGCATGTGCTCGTAGAGGCGGAAGTACTTTTTGTTCCACTTGAGCATGTTGTCTTTCTTCAACAGGTAGCCCTTGTGGTCCGGTTGCAGGAAGAGCTGTGACGGTAGCGATCTTTGCAACTGGATGCGACGGTGTGAGGTCATCTCGTCCAGGTTGTACTCACGAGTTTCCACTGCCGCCTTGTCAGCGGTTCCATCCCCCGTAGATGAAGTCACACGCATGAAGCGAACCTGCAGCGCGCGGAGACTGGAATTCGTGTGACTCGCAAACGACGGCTCGCTGGCGGAGCTTGACGAGTGCTTTTCGTTGCCAGTCAGGAGATCCCACGAGTACGGACATGACGAACGCGGCGGCAGCTCGTCGTACTCGTTCTCCGATCCCCAGCTCGATTGCTTGTACTGAATGCGGAACGATGTCATGTTGTCAATGCGATACGGCGGGAACCGTCTCGATTCTTCACGGAACACGAGCGCGATGGACCCTCCCACCATCTCGATTTGACACTGCAGAATGTAGATTCTCGTCGAGTTTTCACTGTCTCGCAGCTTCAAGTATGTCGTTCCCAAGGAGTAGATGCGGAAGCTGCCACTCCACATGAAGCCGTGCAGCATTGTGACCTCCAGCAGCTTGTCCCGTGACGAACTGGGCCAATGGAACGGCACCAACTCGTTGGGCTTGAGCTGATACGTATGCGGCACGTTCACTTGGCGGTACTTGATTGTCTCGTTCGTGCGATTGATGAGAATGTATCGCGGGACAATGGTCGCGACGATCGTCTCTGAAAAGCGCCCACTTCCGAAAGTGCTCCACAACGCAACTTCTTGAGTGCCTTTTCGAGGTTCATTTGCGTCGTCGGGATCCGGTGAGTCGCCCTTCAGTGTGATCACTTGAGCGACTCCTGCGTTTCCCATGGCATTTCGATTCAGCCGAATGACCTCCGACCATGGTGACGAGTGCGTGCGAAGACGAAGCACATCCCAGTTACGCCCACCAGATCCATACAGAAGCACATCCCCCCAAGCAACTGGTCGCTTCTGTGCAGGATTGACTTTCTGCGAGGTCGTGAGGAGCGATCGCGGTGTCATGTGATGAGAGCTCGCCGTGCTGGTTTCGTCGTAAAGTCGGATCGTAGACATAGCCAACTTGTGGCACAAATGCAAGCCATGTCGTCGCCCTCTTCTCTCGAGTTTTCCATCCATCGGAAGCCGCGGACCATACCATCGTTCTCCTTCTGGCCGCCCCGCACTGCGCAGTGATACGAATCGAGGCAGCAACAGCTCGTAAAAGTCGAAATCTTGAGCGTCGAGCACACCTTGGAAGCCACACGTCGCACACACCACGTCGAACACTTCCGACACCAGCATCGAGGAGGTCACGTGTACAACAACAAATGCAAACCGGTTCTGCGGCAGATACACTTGAATCGGATACACATTGCCTCCCTGGCTTGCTTTTGGTGGCGAGACGCCACCCATGCGGCTGACTGTTGATCGAGTCGACATCGGATCCAACATAAGCACATCGACCTGCGATCGAGTCGATTCGGGTTCAGCGAGACCGTACGTTGGTCGAGCTCGCCGTGATGCCGGGCCAGGACCGTATTCGACGCCTCCGCCACCATTCATCATCGCTGCAGGCAAGTACGGCATGGATGCAGGCGTCTGGAGACGCTGCATGGATCGAACAGCACCAGAAGCTGGTAGCGAGCCACCGGCTTCATCAGCCATCGCCATCGCCTCGTCCATGTCGTTTTCTGTGAATTGGTCATCTGGAAACGATTGCTTTCGACTCGGACTCGACAGACTCGACCGCTGGCTCTCAGGCGTCTCCAACAGCGTATCGAACTCTGACTTCAGCTCCTGCTTCGTGCCAACTGCGAACGAAATGCTCAAATCGCCACGATGCACATTGCCGCCTTTACCACCCGCTCCGGACGCAGACTTCTTCTCTTTCGAGGTTTTGCGCTTGAGTAGCTTGTACCAGTTGAAGCCAGCAGCGTGGTCTCGATTGTTGAGGATCGTCTCGAGCTTGATTGCAGTGACACCGAGGCATGTATCCATACCGTATCGAACGTTGCGGACCTCCAGAATGATTCGAGCCTTCTCCAGGCAGTGAGGATCTTCAGGCAGTCGCAGGAGGAGCGTGTTCAAAAGCTTCGTGTCCCACTTCGGATCAGTTCCTCCTGACGGAGATGGCTTCGTTGTGCCGGAGCAGAACACAATCATGTCCGGCTTATCAAGAAAACGGTCTTGGACGTTCTTCACGATGTACAACGACGCTCGAACATACGGACTCTGGGCACCGAAGTACTGCGAGTTGTACAGATTTTTCGCCTCTTGGACAACCACAACGAGAGCCACCGGGTTCGAGGCCGCTTTCAACTTCTGCAGCCTCGTGAGCGTCAGATCACGGCTCAAGTCGTCAGCAAACGACATTGTTCGCGTGGAAAACTCGGTACTCAGGTCCGTCTCTTCCGATTTCTTCTTGTGGACGTAGCGAAGCACCGACTCCAAGCGCCGCGACGATGTACTCGTGGAATTACAGTATTCCAGATCCAGTCCTGAGTGATTCACAACCCACACTGAACAGAACACAATGACGTCACGGCCTGATAGCTTCACCTGAAGCTGAAGATTTGGAACATCGTCTTGCTGGCCTGGAACACCGCGGTTGAATACTCGTCCGAACAGCTCCACTGGTTCGATTAACTCCTTGTACGGCAGCGAATACGACTGGTGTTTCGGATTCACGATGAGCTTGGGCACACTCCAGTTGTAGTTCTCCAATCGGAACGAAACGAACAGTGGAGTGGATGGATCCATCTGAAAGAGCGGCAGCACTGATCCGATGTCAAGCACGCCTTCACCAATGAGTTGAAGAGACTGGTTCAGCAAACGGTACGCGACAGGTGCAGCAAGTCGATTGTGCAGTGTCACAAACGGCGAAATCGACAGGTGGTACAGGCTCGAGTTCGTTGCTTCGTACAGTCCGCGGCGTTGGTTCGCAGTCCGTGCTTCTTCCAGCTCGTGATTCACGTCACTCAGCGGATGTGGCATACGCCTTCTCGAGTTGCTTGTTTCTGAAAAGACGTTCATGAACTCTTCATCCACCTTCTCGTTGGCTTGTTCCTCGCCTTCCTCTTCTTCGATCGTCGACGGACGACGCTCTCCAGAGCCCTCGACGGCCTTCATGTCGTCCATGCCTGCAAATGTGGCGCGCATGAGAAAGTAGGCTTCGACGTCGTACGTGCACTTCCACGTTGGCAGATCTTGAACGACATAGCCTGTCAGCGGTGATGCGATGGTCGATGCGAGTTCTGCCATGCTTGCCTCGACCTTCTTCAAGTCATCCAGCGACACGAAAGCCTCGAAGTTGCACACGCATTGGCCTGCACGTACAAAACGTTTACTGTTCTTCGCCTTTGACGCTTGGACTTCATCGCCGAGCTCTTCCAGACTGGTTGCAAGCGGTGCGTACTGTACGTATGGAGAGGGCCGTAAACTGATCTTGCTCTGTGGGTGGATAAGCTCAAGCGGCACGTAGCACACTTGCTCACGATCGACGACCCACTCCCGAATCGTGCCTCCCTCTCGAGGAGAAAACGCCCACACCATTAGAGGGATCGACGTTCGATTTTGAAGCACGACTTGAGAGTGGAGACTGATTAGCTTGCTTCCATCCGGCTGAATTGTAATCTCGGCGACCAATATCGGTGGCGAGTGTTCTTCTTCCATCAATGACTCGTCGGCACCAGTCAGGGCCCCCGGACTCGCTTCTCGCAGCGGCACAGAAATGTGGCCCACAACATCCACAACGACAGGATTCGCGCTCACCCACTTGTTGTCGTTCAGCCAGACTGACATCGTGTGGTTCACTGTGAGTCCATGGCGATCAGACGGCTGCAGAAATCGGTCCGACGACGCGCTGTCGAAGCTTCGCATGTCTCCCTGTTCTCGACAGTCGACTGCAACCTTCACCTCATCGGGGACAAGCTGCTGGATCACATTTCCTCGGCCACGTCGGAAGCTGAATTTCAAGTCGGTGCCAGTTTTGTTGACAATCCAGAACGGCGCAGTGGTCTTGGATCCGGTCGTCACGAAATCAGCTTGCAGCAGCGTCTCCGACGACAGCAGCGGGGCCATCGCAGGCGTCAAGTTGAGGTTGACAGTGTTCAGAAGATTGGCGAACACCTCCAGTCGACTGTTTTCCTCCAAGTTGCGCTGCAATCGGATCTGCAAAACGAACGGCTCGACAAGCGGCTCCCATCGGTAGATGCTGTTGTTGAAGTAGTTCATCGCCAAGATTGCGCCAATCACGACAGAATATTCTTCGTCTTGGATGTACTCGCACACGATCTCGCTCATCTGGAAGTCTGCAATGGGGATTCCCAGGCTGTTGCTGACAAGAACGAATCGCAGTTCACCGACGTCGCCCAGCAACTTGTCGATGGCATACGTCGGCTGCATCGCAGAAACGGTCGGCAGACTCGCTTTGTTGCTCAACGTACTACCGCGAGCATCCTCCAGCATCCATCCTGCCCCCGAGCGACGTTTGGAGCTCCACTCACTTGGATCCCGACCGTGTCCTCGCTCTGAGCTAACTGGGACGACTACATTGGCTGGCAGTGCCTTGACGTAGTTGTCGACGATGTTCAAGAACAGCAAGCCGTCCTGAACCGAGAATCGGGCTTCCACAGGCGCCAGCACGAACGAATTTCTTCTTGATAACCGTTTCGTGCCTTCGATCAAGTGGTCGAAAACCAGAACAAATGGATTCGCCAACGGAAACGATACGTCGATCTGTAAACAAAAACCACGTCAGTCCACATGTATAACACATCAGCGGTTGCACAGTCAAAATACCTGGAGGTCAGGAAGCTGCGAAAAGAAAATACCACGCTGATCAAGCGACACATGGCACTTGCGAAGATCCATGACATCTTGGCTCTTTTGCGTCGTAGTGTATCCGATTTCCAGATTTGACAGGATCACTAACGCGTGGGAGTCGGGTTTCGAGAAGTCTTCGAGCAACGCGAATGAGCAGCCCTTCGAGTCCACCAAGATGTCCATCTTGGTCCAATCTGGAAGCTGGTCGCACATGAATCCAACGCCGTAGTCGAAGAAGGCACCTGGCGCGTTGATCGGCCCCGCGAAAAACTCGACCGCATCACTGATGACAGGGTACACGATGAGCCAGCTCGAGTTGTTCACCTGGATGTTATACCGCGTCTCCGTCCAATTCGACCACTGGTTGTAGACGACTTGCAAGCCCTCGCCAGCTACGGGCCGGATAATATCGCTTGCAGCTTCACTTCGTCCCGGGCGAATGTCGACAGCGTTGACTGACGACGCAGAGGCATTGATTTCAAGCGAGTCATCCGTGCGCAGCGTGAAAGTCAACTCGAGCTGCTCGAACATCAAGTCCGCGATTCCGTTGTCTTCATTCGATATTCGCAAAGCAGCATCCGTTACTCGAATGGGGATCTTGAACCATATTGCGCTGCACTGGAACTCTTCGACGTGATGGCCACCACAAGTACTACACAGAGGGTACGTGTCCTCGTCGATAGCAGACGGTGTCTCCTTGAAGTTTTCGAAGATGGCACCAAGCAGGGTCGTATACTGCACTCGTTGAGCCCCAACACTAAGCTCGTTCAACCCAAGTTCGAGAGACAGATACGAGCTCGGCACACCTGACGGGAGAATTTCCGGTAGCGATTCCATCTTACCAGTGAGAAGCGCGTGATGGAACAGAGGCGAGGTCGAATTTGTCGTCAAACCGCTCATGTCCACGAGCTCAAACTCAAATAACGGCATCGCTGCTGACAGCGAATCTTGATCTGCAGTCGAAGATCGCTCGGTTACCGTAATAGCGTCGTGGAATTCGGCGTCGTCCGCTCCAAAAATCGGGGCGATGAGATGCTGCGACATACCCATGATCTGGCTTTTGATGCGATCCATCATGACCTGCGTGGCGCGAAAAGACTGCATATCACTGCTGACTGGAGACGACGGGACGAAGAACAAACTGTCGCGTCCGTTGCCGAGACTCTGCTCGCTATCGCCTTGAGCTGCTTCAATCGCCTCATCCACTTCCTTCAGATACTCGTTCACCCTCTCAAGTTCTTGCTCCAGAGACATGATCTTCGAGTGGATGATCGTGACGGCTTCTTCAGCCGCTGGTAGAGCTTCGAAACCTTCGTGGAGATAGTTCTGCGCTTGCTGCGTGGCATTCTTCAAATCGACAAAGAGCTGGCTGCGGTTGCTCAGCATTCGAGACCTCTGGTTCTTGACAAGCCTTCGAAGATTCCGCAACTCGACCCGTCGCGTTTGGAGCAGCTTCGACTGGGATGAATCTGACGGCATCAAATGCGATGCACGTTGATCAAAATCGAGCATGCCGGTCTGGAGAAAATCAGATTCGTCCGCATTCACATTGGAGCTCCACAACCGAGCGTTCGTCGAGCGAAGCACAATGCTCTCCGTCGAAAACGTGTTCCGCGGCAGACTGAAGACGAGGTCATTGGCCACGAGTTCATACTCCGCGTTTGCGATCATTTTGGTGAAGTCGAAAGGCGAGTGCTCGTCTAATTCCTCAGTAGCCTCACGATACATCCGCACGATTTCGTCCACTGAGATTGGCAGCTCGCTTGCGTCGACAGCAAACTTGGACATCAGGTCGCCCGCCTTTTTGTTGCTCACCGCAAACGTCGCACCGATTACCGCCAAGTGGTCGGCAATGTAGTGATGGATCTGTTTGTAAACACGATGCAGATACACAGCATTCATCGAGTCAAGCCGTATCCTCATCGACGCGCGTCCCTCGTCTTCAACAGCGATCACGAAGTCAACTGAATTGCGCACGCTCGTATCCAGTACTCCATCGATCCCGGTTAGTGGATTGGAAGACAGGAAATACCTGTTCGGCATACCTTGAGCTCCTGGAGGCATTTCGCGTGGAAACGTGAGGTCAGTGACCTGGAGATTCTTCATCGTTCCTTTGACCTTCCAGCCACCGTTGTTTGCAGCAGACACTGCGAGACTGCTGCACTCGACACCGACAAGCTCAACAGGTCCTCCGAACGACGAAATTTTTGGATTCGGATCCTTGTGGAGGATGGTGACGCGTACAGACCGGCCGACAGTCCATTGCAGGTTCGACCACTTCGGAGCAGAGTATTTCGCTTCAGACCGAGCGAAGAAATGAGCCTTGACAAATTCAAGGTTGTCCTTGAACTGGTCAAACTCGTACCCGAGGCTGGTGGCCAACACGAAGCCAACGTCAAGTGCGGTAGAGCAGGCGAGAACCCAACGGAAGAGAATCGCGAGACTCTCCAGGTACAAGCACGCTTCGAGATGATGGAGAGCTACTTTCATGTCAGTAGCATCAACTTGAGCGATTCCTCCAGCCGCAGCACGAGAGCTTCGCGTGATCCATTCAAATACGATGGCAGGTGTCGCCATTCTCGCACCGCCGGTTCCTTGGATGAGAGCTCGGGTGTCATCTCGAACAGAGATAGATCCAGCTTCCAGTCGTAGATGCCTCGTTAGAGTGCAGGTGCTGCTTGAAAGCTTGACCTTCTCAGCTGTCACGGTAAACGATTGGCGCCCAACTTCGTCGGACTCGCAGATCACCGAGCAGGACAGACGAGGTATGGACACGGTCACCCTGCTGATACAACACGGTGGGCTCGTACTTGCTGGGGTCGTTTTCGTGCTGTCGCCTCGGGATCCAGGAATGAAGAAGGACCACTTGCCTACGATCCACGAAAGAGCCTCGAGCTCTTCAAACCGCAGGTCAACGTCAACATTCGGCAAGCGAACGTCGTAGCCGTACATCGCCGTCTCTTGGTCCTTGCGACCTTCCTCTGCATCTTCATCGTGGAGGCATGCGTACGAATCTGCCGCCCAGCCCAGTCTCGAGTGGCTTGATTGAGTTACAGACACTCGCTCAACTGCGATAATCTCGTGGTAAAGCGTCGACGAGATCCGTGATGCTGTCATCAGCTCCGCTCCACCCGAGTACACTTTGAAGTCAACGATACGGAGCTCGTTGATTGCGCGCAGATCTTCTGTGTCGGACGCACTAGCCTTGATCTCTTCGATGGACGCGCCGAAGCATAGTGTCTTGTGTGCCGCAAACACCAGCGAGAGACGACGCACATCGAGAACTACCTTCGATATCGGCGCAATTCGATTGTCATCCGCGACGATGACCGATTTGCCGGGATGGGTCCGATTCCATCGATCCCACCAGTGATACACGGGCGAGAATAGCGTCATCCATCGGACAAGAGTGTCGTCCGTGAGCTTGATCTCAACATCTTGGTGGATAGTGACTGTCATCGTCGGCTGGTGGCCAATGAGGCGACTTTGGTACGCGGGAATGATGTACGAGAACTGAGCCAGCATATCTGCTGACTCTAGGCTGATGACGCCGCCTCGCTTCAGCAAATGATACGACTGCACTAAATCTTCGCAGATTTCTTCAAACGCGCACGCTCCGACACGGACTTGAATCTCGTCTTCCACACACGTTTGTTTCATCGACACACTCAGGTAACTCAGCGACCAAATCCACAGGCGCTGCAACTTGTCGTTCTCGTCACTTTTCGATACCATCACCACGGCTAGACCAGCGTTCATCAATGTTCGAATGGTCAGGCTCGGTGGAGTGATAGCATCCTCGAATTCGTCGAAGTCATCGTCGCTGTCGTCGTCGTTCGCCGCGGAGGCTGTCGTTTCGGTGGCGATGCCGTCCAAACAGTCCGCCAACAGCCACTGCCTCGCGTACGAAAGCACTGTCAGGAAACCTTCAGGACGAGACGCTTGGTTTTGCGTTAGCTCCGCAAACCGCTCAAACTCTTCGTACGGCGCCTTCACTTCCATCAAGATCGCGTAGAACACGTCAATGTGGTCGGCACCAAAGTGGACTGTGGGCTGTCCCGTCGAAAGTCGAAGCGTCTGTGACACAAGCTCCGTTGAGCTGTCGTGCGCACAGTAGCTGCAGTGAGCGGAGTCGCCGGACGGAGGCCGACAACCCACAGACACCTCCAACTCGACGTCGGGGAACGCTGCGTTGGCGCTGTTGTAGCACAACGTTGCCTACCAAGCACACTCCATCAGCTGATCATCACATGCAACAGCGAGCTGAAGCCATTTTACCTTTGCTGTGGTGTGCCAGTCATGCAAGATGTACTGCCGCCGCCTTGACGCAGTGGTGGCATCATCGTACTCCACGTACGCCGAGATGCCGTCCGTCTTGAGCAGCTTACGCGACTCCATAATCGCATTCGACTGCGGCGTGAACGCCAACTCCCACTGTGCATTCGTATTGATGAGCGTGATCGAATCAACTTGAAGCGTGGCGCTGCCTGGACGCTATACACACAAATGCATCCATCAGAACCCCATTTCCCCTCACATGACCTCCACAATCGCAATCCACACGCACCGCAGCAGCCGAATCGACCTGGCAGTCGTAACGCACTTGGACGTCGCTCAATTCGATCTGCACGTTCGCGATAATGTGAGACACCAGCCGCGAGAGGTACGTGCGGTCGGTTGGGCCTGAGCAGCTCACATTCCATCAATGAGATCTCCACGTCCATCACAAACCAAGCGCAAGAAGCGTCGCCTACCGTCCAATGATTCGTTGTAGGACGCGTCGTCGTCGCCTGCGTTCATGGCGAGTCCGTCCAGCGAGTCGGCGTCGGTCTTGGGCGTCTGGTGCAGGAAAATGCGCACGCGGCTCGCGCGGATCACGACCGGCTGCGTCCACAGCGCTCGCCACGGGATCTTGACGCTGAGCTCTCCGATGGAGCCTTCTCCGTACGAGAGCCGCAGCTGCAGGTCCTGGAAGGCCAGGTCGCCCTGCCACAGCGAGAGCCGCAGCATGCTCGAGTCGAAGGACACGAACTTGCCCAGCAGGCGCTGCAGCAGCAACGCGACGGCGCGCTGCAACATGGCGATCGCTCGAGCGTTGGTGTATCAGTAGTCCGGTAGCCTCGTGCGCGTGCGTGGCCTTGTTGGTTGGTAGCTAGCTGAACGCAGAGAGGAGCTCGTCCGCGTTCCTTCTACCCTGCTTCTCGGTTGTAAGTTTCCCTTTGAAACCAGCGCGGGGGAGCGTTGAGACGTAAAAACCGGTAGTGTACCGGTATTTTGTATCAGTGCATCACACTCGTCAGGTCCGCCACGATTCTCCCATCCAGTCCCAGGCCGAAGAAAGATGGATAGAAGACGACATGGAGCCGGTGATATCGGGAAAGATACACACAAATAGAGATGCATGCTGCAAAGTGCATGTTGGTGTCACACCAATACAGTATGGAGCCTCCAGCATCGAGCAAGACTGTCGGCGGTACCGTTTGTGTGTTGCCTTTCTGATATGTGGTGTGAACCACATTAGGTACCGAGGGGCTACTATTCAAAGCTGACTGGACCTGGGTTCGTTCGTGAACCCCAGACAAGAGAATTCTACGCGTGGAAAAGCAGCGACGATGGTGAGCCTGGCGGCGCCGATGTCGAGGCGTGGGGGTGTATCTGTCGTCCCCTGATGGGTATTTGAGTGAGGGTCTGATGAAGCGGATGTGCTTTTTGTGATATTTTTCGCAGTCGTCGTTCATGAACAAGGACAAGAAGGACAAGGTGGAGCGATTCAAGAGCACCACCAATGCCTCGTACGTTTTCAAATCGAGAGGCGCCGTCGTATCTGCATGTGCTGAGGTGTTTGCATGTATTCATGTGTGATGCGCAGGGATTCGACGGCCAAGTCGTATCTGGAGATGTTCAAGTGGGACCTCATGCGCGCCGTGGACGACTTCTTCACGAACGGCGGCGACACCATCGAGAGCAGGTGCGTAATCGCGAATGCGACACGACCAACCGTAATCCTGACGTTTTGATCTACACGTGTGGTGGCATCCATAGTGCGAATGATTCGTCGGTGTCGACGGAGGCTGTGGAGGCGTGGTTCGACGAATACGCTGGTGAGTCCTCTTCTTCGTGCTGCATTTTCTCTAGAGTTCAGATGCTGACTGTAGCTTGCAATTGCAGACGCCGATGATGAGGAAGACCAAATCAATGAAGATGGTATCCTCAAGTTCTGTGAGGACGTGGGCGTCGACCCTCAGGACATTGGCGTGTTGGTGATCGCTTGGAAGATGGAGGCTGCGTACATGTGCGCCTTCACGCGCAAGGAGTGGACGCGCGGCATGAAGGCTCTGCGTTGCGACTCGGCTGAAAAGCTCAAGGCGGAAGTGTCGAACCTGCCCAAGCTCATCGAGAGTGACAGCTCTTTCAAGAAGTTCTACTCGTTTGTCTTCGGCTTCTCGAAGGAGCCAGGCCAGAAGAGTCTCTCCATCGACATCGCCACGCCAATGTGGGAGCTGTTGCTCTCCAAGCGCTTCCCGAAGCTCACAGCCGACTGGCTCGAGTTTCTGAACGAGAAGAACCCTTGCAAGGGAGTCACGCGCGACACGTGGGACTTGCTCATCGAGTTCTTCTTCAAGGTGAAGGACTCGTACGCCAACTACGACGAGAACGAGGCGTGGCCCGTGCTCATCGACGACTACATGAGCTGGATAGAGGACAAGGGCAAGAAGTAGGGCAGTGTGTACATACCCAAGTCACCGAAAATACAGCCTGTGACACCATTTCTCTCGATGGCTTCAGAATCAGTATGACGCGTCAGTCTGAGCGAACCTGAGCCGGTCCGTGATGTGGTCCACGTCATGAAAGCCAGAGAGAGCAAGGTGACAATCACTCCTATGTTGCCAAACTTGATAACCTCAAGATTACTCCGCGTGTTGCAAGCAAAATCGAAGTGAAAACAAACGCTGACAGACGCAACATCAGAAAACAAAATCAATCCGACGCAAAATCAATCCCCAATCCTCCACGTTGCCTGGCGTCAGGCAATTAATTGGAGTCAGACAGACCCTCCTTCCAGGAGAGACAGGCGGCTGCATCCTCTCAGTCGCAGAGATCCCTCGTCGGAGGCAAGAGGCGAGAATGGCAGCGGCGGAGGTGGCGCCGACGGTGGACACGGCCAGCGTGCCCATGTTCAACCGCGTGGAGGAGCTGCCGGAGAAGGCGTTCTTTCCACGCGAGTATATCGCGCGCTACAAGCGACACATCAACGAGCTGATCAAGCGCATGGAGCACTTGCTGGAAGAAGTGGAGAACTTTGAGGCCGAGGGTCACAAGTCGGTCGAGTGGAACGGGCTCCAGCTCGCGTCGCTGTCGCGCGACACGGTGTGGCACAACCTCACGGCGCTGCACGACTGCGACTCGACGGTCGTGGACATCATTGAGCTCTTCCGGCAGAAGATTCGGGTGCGTTTATGTAGAAGGAATTGTGATGGATGTGGCACACGTGCGGGAAGACTGACGACTGTTAGTGACTGCGACTGTGTAGGAAAGCGTGGGCATGGTGGCGACGAACCCGGCGCACTTCAATATGAACCACCCGGGCTCGCCCTTTGGCACGGACCAGTCGGCGACGTCCGAGTACTCGTCCGAGTCGCTGGAGGAGGAGGAGATTCACGTACCCGACAACTTCCAGGACGTGGAGCCCGTCAAGTCGAAGAAGGTGGCGCGCGCACTCAATGACGAAGTGATCGAGCGCGTGCGTGTGGTGTTCAATGAGAACGACGACGAGTTCGAAAACTTCAAGACCCACGCGCTGCTGTTTGGCACGGAGCAGGAGACAGCCGCCGACTTCTACGCGTACTTGATCGAGCACATGACGGACGAGCAGATCTGCTCGATCATCATCGACTTTGCGAGACTGCTGACCAAGCCGGAGGTGCGAATTCCACTGCTGAAAGAGCACTACAACCACTTGGATGCCGCCGGCGTGACGCCTGAACTCGACATCCGCAACAAGAGCTGGAGCAACATCAACCGAGCGCGTGAGCCATCGATTGGTACGAGGATACTCGCTGTCGGATGAGGAATGGAATGGGAGCTGACCATGCGTTTGATTGTCCACACAACAGTGAGCGACAATGACAGTGAGGATGACCACATCGATGACCTTCCGCCGACGGTACGTGGGTTGGAACCGATTAGGTCCATGGAAGATCTGACGACTTCTCTGCTCTCTGTAGCTGCGATTGGGTACGGTGAACCATTTGATGTTCATTATCCACGGCATCGGCCAGCACGTCGACTTTCAGGAGGGCGAGTTCAAGTCTTGGGACGGCCAGGTCGGACTGGAGGGCGGTAACTTCGCCTTCCGTGATCTCTTTCGTGCCATGATGGAAGGCATGTTCCGTGACATCCCTGTGGCGTTGGAGATGCAGTCGATCGAGTGGCACGAGGATCTCCACGAGCCCACGGGTGTGGACAACGTGTTCGATTTGATCTGCCCGGAGGGCTCGACAAGTATCCGCGAGTTCAACAAGGAGACGCTCATGGACGTGCTGTATTACCTGTCTCCTCGTTACGGGCAGCTCATCATCGACACGGTGACCCAGCAGCTCAACCAGAAATACCAAATCTTCATGGAGGAGCATCCTGGATGGGACGGCAAGATCTCGATCTTCGCCCACTCGCTCGGATCCGTGATCACGTACGATATCCTCACGCACAAGGCTGGCGACGTCGCCAAGAATGGTGTGCGCTTCCCAGGTCTGGACTTCAAGGTCGAGAACTTCTTCGGAGTCGGGTACGGAGCCTTCCCGTTGTGCTTGATCCACAGTGTGGTTCTGACTTTGCTCTCGCATGATCCTTCGAACGTAGCTCACCAGTCCCCGTGATGGTCTTGTCGCGAGGCGATCTGGATTTGCAGAACGGAGACTTCAAGGAAGGCATCAAGATGCCCGACTGCGCGCGCTACTACAACATCTTCCACCCGATTGACCCGATCGCGTACCGAGTCGAACCTCTCATCCGCCAGGATATGCACGACAAACCTCCAGTTCAGCTCATTTCGGTATGATCGTGCTTGCCTGATAGCTGCTTCACAGTGGACACGTTGGGTGCTCACCTGTGTTTTCAACTGTAGGCACACTCTGTGCGTACACTAGGCTTCGCAAAGGTCCAGGAGATGCTGGAGCGTGTGACGAGCCCTGTCCATGGATTCCCTCACCGTATCGACTACGTGCTCAAGCGTCGCAAGCGCGAGCAAGGAATGATGGAGATCGCGTACGCCACTGCATCTCATTCATCGTACTGGATGAGCGAAGACGTTGTCATGTTCACGATCATGCAGCTCTGCAAGCCAGTGGTGGAAAAGCTTCACCGCTACATGATCGCCCAGCGGCCATTGCCGACACTGATGCGCAACATCGTTGAGCTCACGCCTCATTGCAAGGTGAAGCTCTCGTCGAATGCGCGTATTCGTGACCGATGCACGGGCTTCTACAACGAACGTGTTGTGTTGCTGGACAAGGAGAGACTGTACATCCTGCCTCGCTTGCAGGAAGTCGCTTGCCGTCGCAAGTGGACAGTCAAGCTCACGCCGTTGACTAAGGCAGTTTACGGAGACGATTCGTTCACCCTTCGCATCGTTCCTCACGAAACTGCGATCGCTCAAGCCGGAGCGGCACCGAAGTCTCCATCCCGACCACCTCGCACTCCAGTCAGCGGCCAAGAAACCTACATGCTCAAAGCGCAGACGACCCCTGGCCGTGATGAGTGGCTCAGCCTGATCAACCATACCATCCTCAAAAGTGGAGGTGGTCACCCTGACGCGCCGTTGTCCCGCCGAGCGAAGAGGTTCGTTCGCGTATTATATCTTGTCTATCGTCTGTCTCATCTTGACTCACGATGATCAATGTATGCATTCACAGAGAAACGCACCATCTCACGGAAGTTCTGGCAGACCAGAGCGTCGACTTTTTCTCAGCAATCAAGGTTGGCTTCCTCCACGAAAAGGGAACGAAGGGATGGTACGAAGGCTGGAACAACCGCTGGATCGTGCTCCAGGATGATCAGCTCTCGTGCTTCGAAAACTCGCCTCGCTTGGACTTCATTGGCCAGTTCAAGCTGCGGAAAGCGACCATCTTCTGTTACGAGTCGATGTACTTGTTCCGCATCGTGTCTCGCACGGGCACGTCAGTTGACATGCGTGTCCGTGACAACCAGACCTTCAATGTCTGGCTCGATTTCTTCAATCACGTTCCAAAGGCCAAGGTTGTGTGCAACAAGGAGCTACTCGAAAATAGTCCATCAGCTGTGCTTCTGACTCGTGAGAGCAGCTCAAACCTCGGCGCAACCACCGCTGACAAGAAAGCCGAGTACCTTCAGACCAAGATCGAAGGTTACAACGTCAAGCAAGACGAAAAGGGTGTGCAGTACGTCACCTACGCCATCCAGGTCAACTCTTCCTCCTACGGTATCCGCATGGTCTACCGCCGTTACTCTGAGTTCAACAAGCTCCATCGCCAGCTTCGTAAGATCTTCCCACATGAGCAAGTTCCAACCTTCCCAGGTACGCGCATGTGGGGCAAGTTCGAGCCGTCGTACTTGAAGCAAAAGACCGTGCACCTCCACGGTTACCTGCTCGAGGTCTGCAAGCGCTGCGCGAACACACGTGGTCAGCCGCTCGTGCTCGAGTTCCTCGATTTGGCGGATACGAATCTCATGCGTGACAGCGAATCCTTCGGATCAACGGATGGCGAGTAAACCATCCTACTGCGAAAGACGACCTGTCGGAGGTTTGTCTATTCACCAAAAAATTATGAACGTGCCTTTGCGAATCTCCTGAGCTTACTGTCTACTTCGAGTCCGAGAGAACAGTGAACTTGGCGCAGAGAGGGCCCATGGGTGACGATGGATCGCACTGCGTCACAGGTTTAATCGCGACAATGAAGTCGCTGTCCTCGACGATGCGCTTGAATCCTTGGCCGATTTGTGGGTCGTAGACACCCCAGTCCTCCAATGTGAGCGTGAACTTCACCGTGTGCTTCTCACCGGCTTTAAGGATGATCTTGGAGAACTTCTTGAGCTGCTTAACTTCTGGGACCGAGATCTCACGATACGGCTGTGTGAGGAACAGCATCACGGTCTCGTGTCCGGCTCTTGTGCCACTGTTGGTGACGGTGACGCTGACCTCGATCACGTCTCCGTCCTTGCCACTCGTCACGGTTTTGGATAGCGTGAGCTGGCTATATTCAAAGGTCGTGTAGCTGAGCCCGTGGCCAAAGTTCCACTGCATCTCGCACGGCTTGTTAGCGCATCGTGTACTCACGCGGTGGTTGTAGGGGATCGCAATGTTCGCCGGATCCTTCGGGTACGTGATTGGCAGTCTTCCACTTGGATTCGTGACCCCGTACAGGACTTCAGCGATCGCTTGGCCGCCGACTTCACCAGGAAGAAGCGCATAGAGAACCGCGCCGGCCAGCTCAGGCAGATCATGGAGAAGGCGAGGGCGGCCACCGACGAGAACGACGATGATCTTCGTTCCTGTCGATGCTAAAGCTCGAACATACTCGACCTGACCGAGCGGAAGGCTCAAGTCGTCGATATCACCAGGTTTCTCAGCGTACGGTCCTTCACCAAGCGCGATGATCGTGAGTTCCGCTTGGTTTGCCATCGATTTGGCCTTCTCCAAGTCCGCGCTGGAGTAGGTGCCATCAACGTAGAGTCCGTTGAAGTGACTCAAGCTGGATCCTGATCCCAGGATCTGTTCCAAGCCTTGCTTGATGCTGACTCCGTGAGGGAAGAGCGAGTTACCCGAAGCACCTTGCCACTTAATCGTCCAGCCACCGCACAGGTTACCGATATTGTCTGCCGAAGGTCCGGTCAGGAAAACCCGTCGGGTTCGGTCAATCGGCAAGACTTGAGCCTTGTTCTTCAGTAGAACGATCGATTGGCGGGCGAGATCCAATGCTGCATTTCGGCCATCATCACCTCCCACGAGCAGCTCTGTTCCTTGTCCGGGCACTGGCTGATCGTACAAACCAAGCGAGATCTTGAGTTTGAGCATTCGTCGAACTGACGCCTTCATTCGTTCAAGAAGCTTCTGGTGATCTGCGACGACTTTCTTCGCCAAATCGATGAATGACGTGGTATATGGCACCATGCTTAGGTCCACAGGCGTCTTGGTCAGTGCAATGCGTACAGCGTCCTGCTCGTTCTTTGCCACGTGATGCCATTCATGCAGGTTGTTGATCTCGGCCCAATCGGTCACGATTAGACCTTCAAAGCCCATGTCGTGGCGCACAAGATCGCGAAGAATCTTCGTGTTTCCGATCACTGGCACACCGTTCACCGAGATGTAGCTCTCCATCGCAGTCTTGGCTCCAGCCTTGATCGCAGCCAGAAACGGCGGTGCGAAGTAATTGAGCAGATCGTAGTCAGAGACAGTGACACCTTCACGGTCGTGGCCAGTAGGCGTCTTGGAGTAGGCGATGAGGTGCTTCATGCACGCAGCCGTCTGGTTGTTGCTCTGGAGCCCACGAACGATGGCGTCCGCCATGACCGACACGAGGTGCGGGTCTTCACCGAACGTCTCAAAAGTGCGAGCCCACAGTGGATTCTGCAAGACTTCGAGGATGGGGCCGAAGACCCAGGGGATCCCAGCAGCTTCCGTGTCGCGGCCTGTGATACGTCCCATCTCGTAGACTAGCGTCGGGTTGAACGTCGCAGCGGCGTTGATCTGCTGGCCGAAAATGGTCGCTCCACGCACGTAGATCGCGCCATGGACAGAGTCAATACCGTACAACACTGGATGGCCGGCCTCCTCCATGAAGATGCGCTGGATCTGGGTGATCATCGACCGCCATTCGGTCGCGTTGAAGCCGTAAGCGGTGGAGCTGGGCGTGGACACATTAGCGGCTGCGTTGGGCGCGTCGGACTCGGAGAAGGTCGGCGAGTTGAGGTACGATCCGACCTTAAGACGAGCGTGAGCGCGCACCGTCGCCTCATTGAGAGAGCGGTCGCTGTTGAGGATCGTGCTGAGGTCAAGCTGCGTCATCTGCCCGAGCATGTCGTCGAGAGTCTGAAAGAGGAGCGAAATGCATCAGTTAGAACATGATTGACAAAGGAGAAGTCGATCGTATCCACACACCATCTTCTCCAGCATCGTTTCCACCCGGTCGTCTACCGCGGAACCCGCCATAACGGCAACTGGCTGAAGGGAGGCAGTCATATATACTGCGACGAGTAGCAGACCCACTGCGTTGCGGAGCATCCTGGATGATCTTTCACTCGTGCGGCACTGGGAATATTCCTCAATGCCGTCACCCACACCAGCTCCATTCCTCACTCTTCGTCATCCTGATCCACCCAGCATGCGCAGCATGAGAGTCCAGCCGTCCGCCGTCCGTCTTGCTTCCTCATTGTTCTCATTTCCATTTGGCTTCACGTGCGACTGCTGGAGATCTGATAACCCCACATCCACAGGCCAAACCCATTTCTAAACGGGTCTTGTTTCAACATATTTCATGCAATATGTTTCTGGCACAAACGGGTCTTCACTGTTGAAGTGACCCGTTTTTACGAAACCCGTTTCCCTTGGCGAGTTGAAGCAACTTGCCCGCCCCAACTTTCGAAGCGGACAGCAAGGGGGGGAAACATGGAGATGGCGGACGACGGCGACGCCGTCATGGCCGATGCGCGTGCAGCAGACAACGCAGGAGGCCACGGAATCAAGCTGCGCACGATCGTCATCAAGTGAGCGACTATGCGGCGTGTGGGCAACGCGTGGAACCTGGAAATGACGGCATTGACTCACGACGGATACGATGTTCAACAGCAACTTCAAGAACTACGTGGGCGAACACACCATCGAGATCGATGGAGAGCCATTCGTGTGGTGAGGATGCTCGATATCAGATGAGAGTGGCGGTGTGTCTGACGGAGTCGGTGACGAGTAGCTTCTTCGGGCGGAACGGCGCCGGCAAGTCGTGTGTCGTCGACGCGATCGCGTTCAGCCTCGGTGCGACGCCTCAGCAACTACGAGTGAAGCGTAACGTGACCGGCGTCTGAGCGTGGGATCTCGTGTGCCTATCATGTGCTGAATGCATTGGAATCGGTGGAAAACAGGCTTCGCGAAGCTCCTGAACGACATCGTCGCTGCTCGAGATCCTGCTGCGCTGGCGAGCGTAGCGCTATGCTTCGATGCAGGCGGGCAAAAGCAAGTGTGGATCAGACGGACAGTCGATGGAGCATCGAGCCAATCCAAGTACCAGTATAGTGACACGCCGACTCTCGTGTGGAAGGTGAGCAGTGGCCTACCGGTGGATGACTAATCAAATTCTCAGCACGCTTCGTATTGAGTAGAGCGGCTCGAAGACTACTATCGAGGATGCCTTGCACAACCACGGTGTTGACATGCAACTGCAAGACCGCTTTATCATTCGGCAAGCGTAAGTTTCCGTATCCGTACTGTTACGATGGTGGTGTTGACTTGATTGACAGTGTGGGTTATATCTGAGTGAACAGCAACGCCTCAGCGCTTGCTCAGATGTCGTCGGTTCAGCTGCTGCACTTCTGTACGTATCGCCAAAGTAGACCAAGCATGTTTGCCTCAATGGTGATTGACTTTGTTCATTTCACGGCAGGTGAACGCATCATGTGAGCCCCAATGCCACGGCTCGCGCGCTATCTTCATCACTAATGCCTCGTTTTGTAGCGGGACTTTCACCATCAAAGACCAGGTAAGTGAGCAAACGAGGCTTGGCCATTCCCAAGATCACAGGAGCTAACCGCGACATGACACACAGCTCTCGGATCTCAACAAGCAATGGGAGGACTTATCGTCGAGAAGTGACGTCTTACTTGACGAGACCATGGCGCTGGACAAGGAAGCTGAAAGCTACCAACCGATGGTGAGTCACATTGGCTGTTGTGGGCGGTTGGTCTCCATATTTTTACCCTTACTTGGAATCAGGTGACAAAGTACGAGGATTGGCTTGAGAAGACGGAGAAGACTGCTGCAGAGAGGACTTGCTTGAAGAAGACTCTCGCATCCACCAACCAGAGTCTTGTACGACTCTATCGCCATGATCTCGATCGTCTCAAGGCAGAGCGGATCGGAAAGCAACATGAAGCAACTCAACTTCGAGTTGCTGCTGAGAAGAAGGAGGCCGAGTGCACGCAGCAGTCGAAACTCATTCAAAGACACCAGACGCAAGCTTCGAAGGCCACGCAACACTTGCGCCAGTTAACCAAGACGAAAGCTGGAATCTCGAACCAACTCGAAACGCTGCAGTCAGAGCGGAACGCAGTGCAGATACGTGGTGTTCACTTCAATCGAGAGAAAGATGAGCTTGCGAAGACGATTGCCGACCTCGAGGAGCAAAGCATTGCTGACGCCGGCAGAGTAGCTGATTTGGAAGTCCAATCCGAGGAAGCGGCAAAAGGTGTTGCAGCTCTTGTGAAATCGAATAGCAGCGAGGCTGGGACGCAGAAAGTCATCGAGGAACTCGTGAAGGAGATTGAGGATACGGAGACCACGATCCGCAACGCCACGACCTTGCAGGTGATGTGAGTCATTACTGTGGTGTTAGAGTCTTTTTAGCTCACATTTATGTCGTCATTGTAGGCGAATCAAGCAAAGGCGACGGCCGATTCTCTTCAGTCACTGGAACGGATCCAACGCGACATCGCTCAGCATCTTACTTCTCAAGCCAGCACCAAGAGTACTCTACAGCAGCTCGAAAGATCCATCAACCAAGATTGCAAAGATATGACTGGGCTTCAGTCTGAAGAAGAGCAGCTCCTGATTACGGTGGCGAAACTCGAAGCTGACCAGATTCTCCATGCTCGGAATACGGCTAAATCATCATCGCGCTCGAGAGGAGATGTGATCATTCAACGCCTCCAAGAATCGCTAGGGGAGAATTTCGTCCGTGGACGCTTGTGGGAGCTGGCTCTCACTGAGGCGAAGTACTCGGATGCAGTCAATTCTGCCCTTCAGGCTCAACTATCGCACGTCGTCGTTGCAGACCGCTCATCAGCGATCCGTGTATCGAGAGCATTCACCGAGGAAGCCGTTGGACGAGTTTCTTGCTGCATTTTGGACGAACTCGACTCCTCCGTCAACTGCTCACGAAGTGCGTGTGGTGCTGGCTCCAGCAACCAGAACTTCAGCAGTATTGTTCCCCTCTGCGATGCCGTAAAATGCTCCGATGTCAGACTAAGACGCCTACTCCACAAGTACGCACACAACTGGGTCATTGTTCGAGATACCGAGGAAGCTGCAAGGGTTGTAGCGCGCGGAAAGGTAAACTGCGTTACTCTTCAAGGAGACCTCTTCTACGGTGACGGTTCCATTCGAGCATTTCGAAAGGCTCGAAGCCATGAAGCTGCGCTTACAGTGCAAATCCGCTCCGTCGATGCATCTGCTATTGCTTCCTTCAACGCAAGTCCAGTTCGTGAGCCAGTGAATTCGGCTTCCTGTCCGTCAGGAACTCTGGCAGAGAGTCGAGACAAGCTTCGGAGACTCAAGACTTCGATTGACGAGGTACGTATCTATTTGACCCCGTATCCAACGTGAATCACGTTTTAACGGGTCGACAGTTGAAAGAAAGGATCGATGCTGATCGTCAAACGATGGAGAGACTATCGGTGAGTACGCACCTGCCCGTCGGTTGTTTTACTTTTCCTAACTCTCTTTCGTTGCCAGATTCAAGCTGACCAATGCGCATCCGCTGTGAAAGCTTTGCAAAGCAAGGAAGTGATTGTTCAACGGGAGCTGGAGATCACTCAGACGGAGAGCAGCGGTGATCTTGCCGCCCAAATCGAGACCTACTCGGGCCGACTGACAGCATTGAAGCGATCGAAGTCAAAGATCTTACAGTCATCGGGGTCCAAGAAGCGAGCGAACTTGCTCAGCACTCAAGCAAAATGTGATAGAGAGCTGGCAGCAATCAAATCACGCGTTGACATGCGCAAGGTCTCTATAGCAAAACTCCGAGTGAAGGAGCAGACACTGACACAACAACAGGTATTGCACGTACTCCTCAGATCGTATGGGCTCTGGTACTCATCGTGATTGAACTGCAAGGTCACACTCGGCAAGAAAAGCGAGAAGCTGGGCAAGGAGGTGCAGAACCTCGAGAATCAAATCGCGAGCATCGACAAGGATCTTCAATCAGCGACTAGAAAAACAGAAGAGCAAACCGAGGCACTTTCGGCCGCGAAACTCTCCCTTCAAGCGCTAGCATCTGAGCAGCGAGATCTTGAAGACGCGTTGCGAAAGAAGCGCAAAGAAGTAAAGGGCTTCCTTGTTGACGAAAGCAGCACAGTTGAGAAGATTTCTGCTGTCGAAGTCGAGCTTGAGCAGTTATGCGATGATTGTGCCGACTTCGATGACCTTATGGAGGATGGTGAAACTTCAGCTCAGAAAATTCAAGACGAACAGCTTCAGCTTCGCTCCGCTTTGGATGCCGTCGAGGACGAGCAAAAGTAAGTTATTAGCAAACACTGTGGCATTGCCATCGAACTGATCCTTTTCTTGCTGTGCAGCGTTCTGGATTCTATCCAGTCGACTATCTCGGTGGAAATAATCGAACGTGCGATCCAATGTGAAGACGAGTTGGCCAAGGTGCGCGAACAGCTCCAGCAAAACAAGGCTCGTCTTGCAGATCTGAGTGCTCAGCAGCACCATTTGACCATTGACCGGTACAAAGTGTTTGCAACATCACTTGGAAAGATGTACTCACTGTTGGATGATACTTTAGCCACAAGCGATTGGTCGAGTCGCTTTCTACTGTCAATGCGAACTTCTCACGCATCTACCGGCTCATGAACGAGGTGCGTGCAGGGACGTGCGCAAATCTACTGGCTGTACACTGAGTGTTCACTCTCTTAGGATGGAGACTGTTACCTGGGATACTCAATGGAGAGATCCACTCTCTTCGCTGAAGGAGTGACCCTTAACTGCAAGCCAGACGAAAGCCATTGGCAATCGGTGAGTTGAACTGGGGTAAATTTAGTGGAAGGGCATTCTAACTTCATGTGTTGATCAGTTTCTTGGCCTATCTGGTGGCCAGCAAGTTATATGCGCGGTATCCGTAAGTAGCACCCGGATGTCGAATTGTGGCAGCTCCTCTCAGTCGACTGACAAAACTCAACGCCTCTAAAGCTCATGCTCGCACTCCAAGCATCATTTCCCAATCCTTTCTACGTCTGTGACGGTATGAGAGCCGACGCAACACAGGGGGAAATGACAAACACAAATCTCACGTGATTTTTTTAATTTTGTGCAGAGATTGACGCCGCCCTCGACACGTTAAACGTGAAGAAGCTGGCTGAGCTGCTCCGAGATCAGAGCCACCAAACAAATACCCAATTTCTTGTGGTTTCACACCGACCAGAAATGTGGGAGGTAGGTAAATTCCTCGTCGGCGTCTACGAGTGCGAGAAGTCAGCTCGTACGATTTCATGTCGCTTCGAATAAGCGCGGGAAATCCATTTTGACGGCCCTCTCGTGTGAAACGGTTGTCCGTTGCATCGCTTCAACATGTTGTTGTGCGACCGTTCGGGCAGATGCAGTTGGTCCCAGCGTTCGAGAATCCCCGAAGGATTCATTTGAGCTACAACCAGAAGCCCAGCACAAATCAAGATAGCGATTGCTCCCCAGAGAACGCACTGCAAGCGGAGCTATGATGGACCTCAACCCCGCGAACCCGTTCGGCGACTTGATGAGCAAAGCGGTGAAGCTCAAGGGCCACCAGCAAGCGCAGCTTCGTACGAGATTCGACTCATGGCCGCAGTACTTCCAACATTCGATGTTCATGCAGGAATCGGTGGTCTCGGTGCGCTTGAAGCCCTTTCCTGAGCGCATCGAAGCGGCGGAGTCGATGAAAAAAGCAGGGAATGATCACTACAGCAACGGGGATCTGGAAGAGGCGGTTGCGGAGTACGAGAAGTCGCTTGCGGTGTTCAAATACGCGGAAAATATGGATGCTGGCTGGAAGAAGAAGGGTATTGAGGACAAGGACATCAAAGTCACAGAGTTCAAGTGCGACGACGTCGAGGATCAGACGAGACTGGATGCTTTGAAGGTTTCGTGCTACTCCAACATCGCTGGTACGCCTCGGAAGCTGCGTTTTTTAGGGCTGTGTTTCCCATGAGTCACATTACCCTCTTGTAGTTTGCAAGTTCAAGCTGAAAGAGTATCCGATCTGCATTCGTGCGTGCGATGACACGCTGGAGATCGAGCCCAAAAACGTGAAGGCCCTATATCGCCGAGCTCAGGCGCTGATCACTCCAGCATCGTCCGGTGCGCTTGAGCTCGACCAGGCGCTAGCGAATCTTCAGACTGCGTTTGATATCGATCCTGAGAATCGCGACGTGCGGAAGATGTTTCGCGAGCTCCGCGAGCTCAAAATCAAGCAAAAGCAGCTCGACAAAGCCACTTTCACTGGAATGTTTGAGCGTGGCCAAGTCTACGACGAAAACGAGACACGGACTGGAGAAGAAGCCAATTCGAGCGTAGATGACGAAGTCGCTCGAGAGAAGAAGTTTGAGGCCGAGGTACGGTTGGGGGGTGAACATGCATTCTCTTGACTTGGCGGCTAATCAGCGCGGCTCATGCCTCCCCCTCACTCAGGTAGAAGAAGCCGAGACGCTCGCACGCCTGTGCGCGGCGAAGGGACAAACAAAGCAAGCGGAAGAGATTCTGGAAAACATCGCGGCTGCCAAAGAAGCTCGGCGTCGACGCCGTAAAGAGGTTGATTTCTCAGATCCCACGCCTCAAATGATCGAGGACGCCAAGAAAGAAGGGTAAGTTGTTGCTAGCTTGCTAATGCGAGGTTCAAATGATGCAGATAATAACGTGATGATCCTGGATTTAGAATCGATCTCACGGATCCGCAAGTGCAAGCCATGCTTCAACAGCTTCAAGAAGACGAGAAACGCAAGGAAGCAGATCCCAACTATCAGCCACCGAATCGCGCAGGTTTGTTGCCCCAACTCCGCCGCTAGATCTCTTCGATCACCTCACGAAAAATGATATTTTCAAGCAGAACCCAGCGTAGCAGACTTTGATTCCGTTGACGCGATGCTGAAGACCATGACGAATGAAGAAATCGCAACCATGCTTCGCCATGAAGGTGTCGACTACCACAAAATCACAGACCGGGAGCAGTTCATGGAGACTGCACGCCAAGTACTCTCTGCGAAGCTCGCATCGACAAAAAAGCCGGCGAAAAACTCGTACTTCTGGACAGTCTTCATGTTCGCAATCGCGTGGACGGTGTTGCGGTTATACAGCAGCGGCGGGCTCGCTATCTTCGGTCGCGCTGTCACCAACTTGGCGACTGGACGGGAGCCTGCGCTCACCCATCCGAACAACCTCGAAGCCGACGACTTCTTCGACGACTGAGACTATCAAGTGCCACTGGAGTAGGTACGAGTGATGAAGCCATGATGAACACTGACGGCACACTTGTATCTCATCTACGATCGTGTTTGGAGATTGGGTTAATTGTACTTGCTTCTTTTCTCACGAAACTCTTTGCTATTGACATGCAACGACGTTGTTGGATCACGATCGACGTACGCGTGCAGCACGAACGACCACTCACTCGCACGTCGTGACTCCCTTAGTGGGTACTTGAGTCCACTCCCACTTCTTCTATATGGTCAGCGATGGATCGTGCGAGCCAGTCGACGAAGTCGACGACACGGCTTCGTGGCGAGGCGGCAGCTGCGACATCGTGACCAAATTCTGCGACTCCGAAGACGCCGAGGACGTGGACGTCGCCGTGCTCGACTGCAAGTGTGCTGGACGTTCGCGTGAGATCGTGACCTCAACACGTTCAAACTGCTGCACCACTTGGTCTTCCAGCTGCTTACGCAGGTGCAACGGCGAGCGAGCGAGCGAGGCCTCATCCAACCTTCCCGTCTCAACAAACGACGCCAGAGGCGTACCCGATACAGTGTCGCACTTCGGCAAGTCCGGGTCGCTGTCATTCGAGTTTTCGTCAGATGGCGGCGGAGGTGGCGGAGGCAGGAGAGATTCCGGGTGAAGCTCATGGACGAGGTTCGTGACTTCAACGAGTGCGTCTGGGTCTTCGCAGAAGTATGTGAAGTCCTTAAACGTTGGGTCCTGCACGGGCGGTGTCGACTTGCGGCCACCGCGGCTAGATACAAGCGCTAGGAAACCCTTCGGGCGCGATTTGTCGGTCGGTGACTGCACCTCACGGTGCGCGTCCATCTCCGTAAACTCGGAGTCGACGTACTCAACATCGAGAGGCGACGTCTGCAGAATCAAGGCCAAGTCAGGTCAGCCGACAGTGCGCACACCCAAGCGGAAGACGTGAAGCAGCAACGTACCAGACTCGGCTTCCATGGCGGCGAGATCTTCTTCTGTAGCAAGCGGTCCCAGTCGATATCCTTGAAGTACGGGTGCTCCAAGATGTCGGTGATGTTGATACCCAGACGCTTGGTCGAGTCTTTTTGCAGGAACTGTACACATGAATCTGTCAGCATCAAGCATCAAACAGCCAAAGGAATGCCCGGAAATGTACCCCAATGAGGATGCCCTTGAGCTCTGGCGGAAGTTCGGGTCGGTCTGGGAACGTCAGCGGTTCGTTTTGGATCTTGTGGTACATCTTCTCAATGTTGCTGTCATAGAATGGCGACTTGCCGACGCTCATCTCGTACAGCAAGATACCAAGACTCCACCAGTCGGCAGCCTTTCCGTACGAACGCTTTGCCTTTGGTAGCAGCAGCTCTGGCGCCGTATACTGCGGCGAACCCGCCATGGTCTTGGCGCCGTTATAATTCGACACGTGAAGCTTCGCGAGACCGAAGTCCACAAGTGCAATGTGGCCGTCGCCGTCGATCATCACATTCTCCGGCTTGATGTCACGGTACAAGATGTCGTGCTGGTGCAAGTGGTGGATGCCGAGCACGAGCTCAGCCGTGTAGAAGTGGGCACGAGCTGCGGGTATCCTGCAGCTGGAGCCCTTGCTCATGTGGTGGAAGAGATCACCGCCACCATAGTAGTTCATACCCAAAAAGAGCTTCGTTCGGCTCTGGAAGGCGATGCGAAGGCCGGCGATGAACGGGTGGTGAATGTTCTGCGCGACGCGCATCTCCGTGAACGAGCTCTCGATGTCGTACTTGGTCATCTTGCTCTTTTCCAAGATCTTCAGAGCGTAGATCTGGCCGTCACTCTTCTTCACAGCGTTCACGACCGTGCCGAAGCCTCCCTTGCCGATCACGTTATACACCGTGAAATCCTTGAGCGAGATACTCAGCGACCGCGTCGAGCGCACTGCGGCATCCGACATCTCCGTGAACGGGTTCTTCACACCGAAGTTCTTCCAGTTGGCCACCACGGTCTTCGGGTCGACTTCGATCTTGAGCTTGAGGATACGGCCGTACGGTCCGAGCTGCACCTTGTGGGTCCACAGCTGCGTGAGCGTCTGGCCGTTGACCTTGCTCTTCAGCTTCTCCTCACCCTTGATGACCAGCGTCTTGCCGTCCGTCGAAGTCAACGTGACATCCAGCACCGTGAACTCGGTGATCTCCACGTTGTTGTGGTACGCGCCGAGGAAGTGGAGCGCGCCTTCGCGTCCAAAGAAGTCGCTGTGGAACGGTAAGTGCTTCGGGTAGTTCGTCGACAGCACGAGATCCTTGTTGAAGTACGCCATGAAGTCCTGGATACGAGATACTTCGCCACCGACCACGCGTCGGTAGAGATCGTACGCAGCATCCGAGCGCATGTCCGGCATGAGTCCGTGGCGATACCGGTTGTACACGGGCTTGTTGTTCTTCTTCATGGCCGTGCAGTCCACTCCAGCCTCGAGAAAGTACACCCACATGAGCTGCTCTATCTCGGTCGGCACGCAGCAGTGGAAGACCTTTCCTTCAGTCGTCTCAAACGAAAAGTCGTAGCCGTGGCCGCTCTTCTTCTCCTTCTCGACCTTGACCGACGCCACGTTCACGCGGCCCTTGAGGTGGTCGCGGTTGCGCGCGTCCACCTTGTTCTCGTAGTACGACAGGTTGTTGCCTTCCAGCGTGAAGAAGCGCATCTTCCAGTTGCGCACGAGGTGGCCACGCTTGGTCACGTAGCCCTCCCACTCGACGATGGGCAGGTCCAGAGACTCGACCACCGTGTCCTCGCCCAGCATGGTGCCGTTCGAGAGGCTGTTCGTCGAGTCCACGCTTCCCGGACCACGCTGGCTGCCGCTATTGCCACGACGAATCGAGTTGAAAAGCGAGTTCTTACTGGACGTGCCCTTGCTGGGCGTGCTGCTGCCTCCGGACGACGAGTAGCCCGAGTTGCGGCGCGGCGCGTCGCTGCTGTCGTTGGGAGAGCCGCTGCCGTTCAGCTTGGCAGCTAGTCCGTTGTCAAAGGTCGTCGAGCCCGGGGCGACCATGGAGCTCAGCGCCGTGGTCGAGGCCGACGTGGGCGCGTTCTTGCGCATGCTGCGCTGCTGCTCGACCTGCACGCTGCTGCTGAGCTCCTGGCTCGTGCCCACGCGGCGCATGCCGCTAGAGGCCGCGGCCGCCAGAGCGTCGCCGGGCTTACTCTGCTCGGCGCCCATCCGGATCTCTTGTCGAGTTCTTAGTAGTGTAGTGGGAGGACGACTTCAAGTCCCGACGCCACGATCGAGCACACGAGAGTCTCCACTGTAGTCGCTTGACTACACGCTACGCTCGCTCGAGTCGACTGGCTGGCTGGATCGCAGTCGTGGCGTCGTCGGTGGTGGGGATGCGGCCGCGCCGTCTGCCACCAGAGAGAGAGGAGGAGGATAGGATGGCCTGGATCTCACGCCACACAGATCGTGGAGCCACGCCGAGACCACGCCTGGGAAGGAGAATTCACGGGGAGCGCGTTGGTCGTGGTCCGACGGCGACACGCAGCGTGCTCGTGAAGATACAGCGCCCGGAAGACGGCGATCTGGATCTGGATGGGAGCTCGACGTCCCAGCAGCTCAGCTTGCGTTCCTCGATGGACGACGACCCAAAGCAGTCTAACGAGCATGTCTGTGATGCGGGATAGACAGGACCAGAGTGATGGTCATGGGAGACTCGCCCCCCCGACTGGCGTGTACGACGAGGAGGCGAACGGCTCTTGTAGAGAGAGATGAAGGATCCTTCCAATCTTTTTCGTCAATCACAACGCGTTTAGAGTATTATTAGCCAATTATAGAGGGCTTACTGGCTAAGGGGTAGGTGCTTGAGGATGGCATTGACATCCTCGCGATAACGCAGTGCCACTCCTCCCATCAGGGGTGGGACTCAACCAGCTTCAACTAGGGACGAGGGATCTGAGTCATACGATTCAAGGGACCAATTCGGGACATCTGATTCCTCCTCAGCCACCCACCACCCGAAAGCTCCGTCGTTGAGAAAATCCATCATCACCATCACCAAAATGGCACGTCCAAAGCTGAACCTGGCGGGTGTGTTCCTCTCTGGCATCACGGGCATGACGCTGGCAGGCGTGTCGCTGCTGGCGTACATCCGCTTCGAGCACCCGCAGCAGTTCGCCGAGACCTCGGTGCGCATGTCACGGCCGGAGCTGGCCGACGAAGACACGCGCAAGTGGGGCGTGTTCGGCTCGGGGCTGGGCGACGCCATCCCACAGAGCGTCAAGGATCTGTTCTGGATCGAAGGGCTGCCGGAGGGTATTGAGCTGCAGAAGAAGAAGCGCGAGCAGCAGATCCGCGACTCGCTCGACGAGCTGCGGCCCAAGGACTGAGCAGTGACACACAGAGGGTTATGACACAGTGAATACAACACTTCCAGGCGATTTGCACCACTGGTGGTTGGATTCTGCGTGTTCTATCGCGGCGGCAGCAGCGGATACAGCACGCCAGGCACGAAGCGCGAGTTACGAGTGTCTCGAGCTATTGCGCGGTCCTCGTCGTCGTATCCTACTTCGTCGTCGTCCTCGTAGTCGTCTGCGTCGGACGCCATGCGACTCTCGTCGTCTTTTAAACGATGGGAATAGTACTTTGACGGTGATTGGCTGGGCCGCACTTGGTCCTGCTCGTCGTGGTAGTCGCGCACGGCAATTTCTAGCCTGCTTGGGCTGTGCAGCGACGCGTGGCTGCCGGCGCGCCACCGGTCGTCGTGGTCGCCGCGGTCTTCATCGTCGTAGCCGTCGTCCTCTTTGTCATAATACTCATCATCTTGGTCTGCGTCGTCGTATCCATCAGCTGCGACGCTTCCACCTCCGCTGCGAAGCACTTCCATGCCGGTGCGTAGGAAACCACGATGATACCTCAGGCGTGAACCTGGTTCGGCGTCTTGCTGTTGTTGCTGGTGGACACGACCGTGGTTCACAGGAGGCATGGTGCCAACACGAGCATCCCAGCCAGCCGCCGCATCCGAGCGATCGTCGCCACCCGGAAAGTCCAACTGGAGCGAAGCCTGCTGGCGATGCGGCTTGCGGGGCAGTCGCTTGACCGTCGGAGCACTCGTTTGCGAGAGCTGCGCAGGAAAATACGGCGGGTACACGGGCGAGATGAGCACATCCTGCCGCATGCCAAACTCATTGTAGTGGCGCACAAGCTGCGGTTGCAACGCTGCGGTTGCGGCTGGATTCAAGCTCTGGTTGGTTGCTGCATCGTTCGTTATGGTCGTCAACTGGCGGTGGCCGTGTCTCTGGACTCGTCCGCCAGAGCGACTTGAGTGTTGAGGCTGCCGGGGGCTTTGCCGTGTTGGTCTCATCGCACGAGGACGCTGTGTTGGAGCTGCCATGGAGTGCGGTGGAAGCGACGAATTGGAGGGCTGCAGCTGCAGCTCGCCACCGACTCCCGTCGTCACCGTCGCGGCGTTTGGCAGTAGAGCCTTGGTCGTCTCGTTGATCTGGTGGATGATCGACTCGGCACGGACACTCGTCGGGTTCATAGCTGGCAGATTCATCGCGGGCACGCGGATGCGCTCGAGTACGGGGTTCCGCTGCGGCACGAGCGTCTGCGTGAACTGCTCTGCCATCGCCACGGTGGCCTGCACGGCCTCGTCTCGTCGCAGCGACTTCATGTACAAGTCGTACTCGTAGGCGCGTCCAATCTTGCCCATGAGATCCTCGGTGGCCATGTACTGCATGTCGTACTGCCGTCGCAAGTTCTGCAGCGTCAACTGGACCTGGAAGGTCTTGTTCACTTCGATCACCAAGTCGATCTTGGCTTCCTGCAGTAACACTTCCGCCTTTTTCCGTGCGGCACGGGAGTCGGTGAGAGCCAACACTAGTCCTTCCACTTCACTCAGCAGCATCCCACGGCGGTTCTCACTGAGCTTCAGCCACCGCATCTGTCGCTCACTCGTCTCCGTGAGAACAGCAATGTTGTCGGCCTGCGTACACACGACGTCTTGGAGACTCACGGCCAGCTCCGACTTGTTCTCCAGCTCACGCTGCAGTTTTCGCACTTGAGTATCCAGTTTGCTTCGTCGAAACTTGCTCATCCGGGACACTTTCGTGAGCCGGCGATTGCCGTCTGCGTCCATTTCACCCAGCGCTCGTGACGGAATGCGGACTGAGCCGCCCGACGCGTCGTCCATGAGAATGTCCTCCATCGAGCCGGACTCGCCAGCGAAGGCCACACTGAATCCTGTTCGTCGTGCCCCTAAGCGACTCTTCCGCTCGCGTTCCTCTTCCTCTAGCTCCTCTGGGTTGTACTCCTCTTCAAAATCGAGCGGCTCGTCTTCGTCGTCCAGCACTCTCTTGAGGTCGAGCTCCGTCCCGAACGTGTCCTGGACCATGCGCAGCAGCTCACGCAGCGCTTCATCCAGAGGATACTCATCCAACTTGACTAGTGCAAGGATGTTTTGAAGCTCACGAATGAACCGTGAGATGGTCTGCTTGGACGACGAGCTCTGCAAATCACGCTGCTTTTGGTCCCGCTGAAGATCCTCCTTCTCGCCGAGCAGTTGCTCATACTGCTTCTCGGAGACCTCGAGCCGCTGTTGGAGTGACTTGGATTCTTTCTCGGCGACCTCTAATGTCTTGGTCAAGTCGGCAATCGTAGCAGCGTTGTCGCGGTTCACGTACGTGACCTCTCGCAACTGTGCACTCGTGACCTTGAGCTCCACTTCAAGCTTTGTGACCTGTTCCTTCGAGCTCTCCTCAAACATCTTGAATCGCTCTCGAAGCGAAGTCAAACTACGACCACAACGCATCAGTTACCGCGTGCCTGTGATCACGTCTCATCCAGTAGTAGAACACTCACTTTTTCGAAGACTTTTCATAGTTCTTCTCCACCTCTTGGTGCTGATGCCGGAGCTGTTCAGCGGTGCGTTCGGAATGCAAGAACGCCTGCTGGCCGGCTGAAAACACGCGCTTCGTTTGCTGCAGCTCCGAGTCGAGCGCTTCGAGCGACGCTCTCAAGTTCCAGATCTGCTCCTGGTCTTTGGTGCGCTCGAGCTTCATGTTTTCGATCTGGTTCTCGAGCTCGAGCTTTTGATTGAGGAGCCGTTCTATACGGAGCTTGTCCTGTGCACGCATACCCGTGTTCTGCTTCTCCGCTGTGAGCAAGCTACACTTGGCCTCCAGCACGCCGACTTTGACTTTCTCTTCGTCAATGACGGCGCTCAGACTCGCAATCTCTTTCATATACCGAGCCGTGTGCTCCATCTCGGCAATCAGTTGTTCCTTCATGGCATATAGTCGCTCTTCCAAGTGTGCTTGCCGCCGAGTGCTCTCCACGAGATCGTGCTCGACCGACGCCTTGAACACTTTGACTTCCTGGAGATCTTGCTGAAGCCTCTCGACGTGGTCCTGCAGCGACACCTTCTCCTTCTCCAGTTTCTCCTTGTCCATGTTCAGCACGACAATGTTCTGCTTGAGCGTCTCACTTGTCGCTCGCAGCGCCTGGTTCATGAACAGGGACTCGTGCATGCGCTTGGCGTAGTTGGCTTTCTCTGACTCAACCCGCTCAAGCTCGTGCTGCAATTTACGGGTCTCTTCTTCCAATGCGAACCGCTCCGCGAGAGCGTTAAATCGTTCTGAGTTGGCGACTTCGTAATCCTTCCGCGCTTCGTCAATCTGCGCGTTTAGCGTCTTCTCCGCGTCTTCATGGACCAAGATCTCGAGCTTGAGCAAGCGTAGCTGTTCCGCCAAGTCAGCCATCGCTAGCTGCATATCCGCCATGCTCGCGTTCGCGTGGCTCGCATCAGCCGCGAGCTCGGCAATCACGTCGCTTTTCTCGGCGCTTCGTGAGACTTCGTCGTGGAGATGGGCCTCGAGCTCCTGGACCTGCGCGTCCATGCGGATCTTCTCGTCCATGAACTCTTCTTGCATCTGCTGCCGCCACTCCTGGGTCGCTTGCTTGAACTTCAGCATCGCCATCTCGTACTTGCCATTCTCGCACTGCTCCAGCAGCAGCAGAAACGTGAGCCAAACGTTTGAAGAGATGTGCTTTTCGACACTCGGTGGACAGTGCGACGCGATCTCGTTGATGATATTGTGGAAGCCGTTTGTGTACACGTAGAGTGCACGGTAAAGGCGGTCGACCAGGTCCTTGGGCATGCCAAGCTTGTACAGAGTCCAACGATCGATACCTGCGCGTGCGAGTGGTCCACTCTCGCCTCCTTTCCGACGGAAACCGAACGCCTCTTCTTCGTCTTCAATCGGATCGTCGCTGGTAGCTCCGCGCACATCTGGCCGTTGTAATAACGCCTGGATATCACTCGCAGGTAACAGGTACGCGCCGGAAGTCTCCAAATGGACGTTGACCCACTCCTCAGCGATCATGGAGTCGTGAAGAGCAGACCCCAGAGTGACAGACTTGGTCACGATAGCCGGAGACGACGAGGAAGCTTGTTCTCCATTTGCTGACGTAGCTGCGTCGCCACCAGCTCCGTTGTCTGCGGCTTGTTCCTGAAGTTTGCTCAATCTCACGTTCGTTGCGGCTTCACGATTGAGTCGTGTGATCTCGAGCTCCCCCGGCGTGATGTAGGACATCAGACGCGCACTGATGGCAGCAAGCGACGACGAGCTCACGTCGATCCCGTGAGGAAGAAGCTTGACTGGTGACTTGGACGGCGAGCTCTTCTTCTTCCCTGGATTTGTACTTCCACCGCCTCCTTCATCCGCAAACGAAGCGACACTGAGCCGCCCTCGTGGTGATGAGCTTGCATCGTTTGGCGCTGTCTTTGACGGGGACGCCGCCTCGCCACAAGCCACGCCATCAACCGCAGGTGTGGATACGTCGCCCTCATTTTGCTCAGTTGTCGGAGGTGAGCTCATGGCGTGAGGATAGAGCCACTCATCCACGACAACGCGACGCTGTGTTCCGTTCCTTTCGCACACCTCCAACTCAACCGAGCACACGATTTTGTTTTGGTTTTGCCGCAGTTTTCTAAACCTGGTGCGCCATTTTTGGCTTCCATTCTTCTCACGTGACTCGCGATTTTGCTCGCAGACTCTTCTTGGTCTTGATGGCTTCCGTGGTGACTGACGTCCGCTGTAGGAGTCGCTTCACACTGGAAGATGATTCGACTCGAGATGCCAGCGTAGGCGTTGATTGCTTTGACACATTCGCAGCACGTGGAGCGTTTTCACGGTCTGATTCACGTTCAGAAGCTTTCCCGGTAGCTCGTTTGGTGCCTTTGAACGACGAGCCCTTCGCAGTAGACGCTCCCGTGCCAGTCGCTGTGGTTCGACTGCCGATTATGCGTCGTCGTGGCTTGCGCTCCTCTTGTTCCGACTCGGAGATCGTAGACACACTGCCGCTGTCGCTTTCTAACGCGAACATCTTGACAGCGAGGTGGCCCCTTCTGGTGATCTCGTCAACTGGCGGCACACATGGAATCTGCTGGAGTCGTTTCGAGATCCGCTCTTGCAGCAGTTGGATATCCGCGTGGATTCGGCTCGTGCGAGCGTCAATTTGGAGTTCTTCTTCGCTTGGCTCGAGCTTCACTGGCTGAGGAGTGACAACCGATACGGGACTCGTAGCCAGCACCTGCTGCTTGTTTGAAACTTCGTCATGAGCTTGATCGAGTTGTACCTCTTGTGACACTTCGTTCTGGTAGCCGTCGGCGGAGGATTTCCCAGCCTCAACAGGATTTGCAGCGGCGTTCTGGTCCTGGATCTCGACTTCTGAAGGGATGCTGGGAGAATCTCTTCGTGGTGAACGAGAGTTGGCTCGCTTGGCATCCTTTTGCAGCGTTTCCTGATCCTTCAGTCGCACCGACAGCGCGATGATCTGGTCGTTCTTTTCACTCAGCAGTCGCTGCAACTCTCCGTTCCTTACAGCTTCTTCCTTCCGCAAGTATTCCAGCCGCACATTATCCGTGCGCAGTGCGATGCGCTCCTCCTCATGTGCCTTTTCGTGGTCGCCGATTTCTGCACACGTGCTCGCGATTCTCGCCTCGTACTCTTGTAGCCTTCTCACAGTATCATCACGCTCTTGCTGCTCTACGTCAAGCTGCCGAGTGAGATCTTGGATTGTCGCAGAGAGAGATCGCTCCTGGTCCTCGATCGCTCTCCTTAGAGTGTCGCTTTCAGCGGTGAGATCGTGAAGCCGAGCTTCAATCACACTCCTTTCTTTACCTTCAGCGTCCACACTTTGCGTCATGGCTTCGTTTGCAATCTCCAAGTCCGAAATCCTGCGTTTTAGCGCCTTGTTCTCGTCCTGCAGTTGGAAAACCGAGTCATTCAACGCCCTGTTCGCTGCTTGTTCACGCTTGATCAGCAGCTCATGCTCCGCATTTGAACGCTGCATTTGATTCTTTGTAGCGGTGAGATGGTTCTCGAGCTCGACCACCGCTCGCTCACGCGTAAGCAACTCGTTCTGGAAAGCAGCACTGTCGGCTGACTGAGTCTCGACCCGCTGGGTCAACTGTCGTACTTGCTCGCACAATGAAATCGATCGGTCGTTGATATCCGAAAGCTCTTGCTCAGTCTCGTGCTTTTCAGCTTCGATCGACTTGTACTGGCGCGTTGACTTCAGCAGCATACGCTTCAGCTTGAGCATGTGCTCGTATTTCCATTGTGACCAGACAAATCCGACGAGTGCCTTCGATCGCTGGCCTGAAAGCACGCTGTGGATCGCCTTACAGCGGCGGCGTTGCTTCGTATACACAGCCCACTCCGAAAACGTTTTACGTGTGAGTGCGAGTTGTCGACGTCTGGACGCATGGATCACAAATACAAGCCGCTTCTTCTCTTCTCGCACACGATTGACGCCACGACACAACGCGTTGAAGTGGAACTGAAGCTCCTTCTGCTTGGTCTGCTTGACTGATATCAGATTCGCTCGTGTCTCCTGCTTCCAGCGTCCCCATGTCTTGCGTAGCAGCTTGACAAAGTAGTGCTTGAACGCCTTGGATGCGCCCTGCATGTGGCGCTTTTGAGCGACAGAGTACGCCTTCCAGTGTATCCAAAGCTTCCGTAGCCTCCGTTGATTGACGTGCCGTGTCGCTAAGCTTAACGCTCGACGCATCAACAACCGATCAGAACCAACACACCGCCAGGCAGCAAAGTGGCTCCGCAAGGTCTCGCTCCGAGACGAGACCACTTGCTCACGCCTCAGTCGACGCTGCAGTAAGCATCTCCGCCACACGTCCCACGCTCGCCGTCTTGAACACACTCGATCCAGACGCTCACACTTCACTACACGCTTCCAAGCCAAGAAGTGATGTCTCCGTCGTGCTGCTTGAAGCTTCGAAGCCAACTTCGTGGCTCGTTCCCTCTCCGGTCTTGCAACAGAAAGCACAAAGATCTTCCACTTGCTCAACACAAGACGTTTCCAACTCGTTTCACCACCACGACTGTAAAACTGGTGGAAATGCTGCATCTGCCGGATTTTTCGAGTGGTTTTTGCCCATTCGGAGAAGCTCGTGGCCAGAAGCTGTGTTGAGGACGCATTCTCGTGATCGGCGAGCATCAGTGTCACGTGCTTCTGAACAAACGCGTACTGTCGCCACTCGCCCATGATCTGCTGTAGCAGATGCGACTGCCGCAGTGCTTGGGTGTGCACGGCGATGACAGATATACGCGTGAGATTGGCCCACTCCGTTAGGTGGCAGCGAAGTACCCGCAAGCTCTGGCGATGGCGGATACGCCGCAGTTGCTCTTGAATCCACACCTTTCGCCGCCAATTCCAGAACGCATCGTGCTGTGTCACAAAGCGTCGTTTACGCTCGACATGGCGGAGTTGCATCGCCCACTGGCAGTAGCGTATCCACTTGAGGAAAAATCGACGAAGTAGCGTCGGTCTGGCGACAGACGAAGCTCTTGCAGATATTTCTTCTTTGATCTTGCGTCGCTCGCTGTCATTCTCGCATACGAGGCGCTGGAACTGGCTGAGCTGTTGATGCATAGCACTGATCTGCTGCCGCAAGTCCAGCTCTCGTTGCTCTGATTCCATGAGGGCAGCGATGTACTTCTCTTCTCTTGCTTCAAGCTCGTGCTGACGATCACCGTGAAGGCGGGGTACCATAGTGTGATTGTGCGGCTTGTGTACCTCATCCTCATATCCACAAACCTTATCGTCGAATGGATGGTCTTCCAGCTGGCTTTCGTTGTCTTCAACGACAGTGTGGAGCTCTTGGGGGTTGTTTAACCATTGCTGTCTCACTGGGTCTTGTCGTTGATGGTGTTGAGCGCTTGACGCCGTCACAAACGGGTTACCTTGATACTTAAAGCCTCGGTGACTGCGATCAATAGAGCTGCCACCAACAGAGCTTGCGTCCATGCTACAAACAGTCTCGGATGCTGTCATCCCACAAGATTCCAAGTCGCTGAAGCTGTCCGTAGTCGCCGAATTCGGCCTGGCGTGGAGCAGTGTTGGGCGCTTTGCAAGCGTTTCGTGACGAGCAGACTGATCAGTGGCTTGAAAACCTGCATCGAAGACTGCTTCTGACGCATTCACGTGGAAGAATGTTGTCGTATTCAGTCGCATAGCTGGTCTTTGAGGAAGCTTGTTCGAGGACACAGCCTTCGGTTGCCGTAGTGTGAAACTGGAGATCGCTTCGTGCAACGTCTTGTTACCAAACTCACCGGATCGAAGAATGCGGCGCTGATTTGCCTGGCTCGGTCTCATAGCACCGGCTTTTCGCTCAGTTTTCAATCCTGCACGACGTACGACTTGATAGGGTTCACGCTCAGCGCGGTGCTCTTCACTTATTTCTCGACTTGTCAGCTTCGCCTCTGCCACTTGCACGGAACGCTGAGAGACTTGCGATCTGATGTGGATGGGGGCGATACTACTTTGCTGGTGGGATGCAGCCGCTGTTGGCTCTTGATCGGGCTCGAGTTGGCGACGCTTGTAGGGATTCGTCAAGACTAACTGCTGTTGCTTGTCGACCACTGCACGCCTGTGACGATCACACTCGCCTCGTAGATTCGCGACCGTTTGCTGCTGGAGCTGCAGCACGTGGACATACGCGTCCTCCCACGCGTTGCACTCCCTTTGCATTTCCTGGGGTATTTCCTTCCCCTTGCCGTGCCACCGCCGCTGGGCTACAGCAACCGATCCATTCGCGAGCTTGAGCAGCATCTCCGTGGCCTTCGTCTGTGGTGTGTCTTCCAGCATCTTCGCCTTTGTCCGTGCAATGATCGACAGCATCTGCGTCTCCAGAGCGTCTCGCTCTGCTCCACTCAGCGTGTCTTCAACTCGCCAAAACTTGAGAAAACTATCAATATCCACGCTGTTGGAAGGACTCGGAAGCTGATCAAACCTCCCCGTGATGGCCTCCCTTAGCACGAGACACTGGAACTCTCCGAGCACCCTGATCCACACAGCAAGCCGCTGCAACTTCTGAATGTCCAAGTGGTTCTTCATCACCATTTCGCGCATCGCTCGGTTCTGTGAGGCCACCAGTGACGCCAGTTCTCTCTCGTGCTTGGAGACCTCGACTGTGTCCAAGATATGGAGCTGCTGCAACGTGTCGACGACTCGGAGTCGGTAGTTGGGCTGCCCACACAGCGGATTCCCCATCAGATTGAGATTTTTGAGCTGCGGGAGCTGCTGGAGCCGCTCAACGTCGCTAAATTGCGTCAGGACGTTGCCCGTGAGCGACAAAAGCCGCACGCCTCTGAACTGCACGATGCCGTCGAGCGACCCCAGCTCGTTCTGGCTCAGATACAGCGCCGTGATGTGGACGCTGAGGGTCGGCGGGATCACTCCAATTAGCGTGACGCCCTTCGCCACAGCGTTGAGCTTGGAGCCGTCGCACAGCTTCATGCCGTGCTGTTTAAACGCGTCGACAAGTGATTTGCGAGCCGTTTCCCTTGCAGGAACCTTGGGTTTGCCGTCATTTCGAAAGTTCTTGCGGCCGTTCGCGGCGCGCGCGAGGATCTTGGGCTTACTAGATGACGATGGGAAGGGAAGTGGCGGCGGAGGCAGAGGCGTGGGCGCCATGCGCGCGAGATATTGCTGGAAATACCCCGCGCGGTGCCGCTGGGCGGCTGCTTTGTCCGCGTCTTCCATGGTCCCCAGGACGCCGTTGAGCGTCGCAATATCGGGGCAATGCTTCCGAAGGACTCAAGCGAGATGGTTGTTGGGGAGTCGTTCCTTTTCACCAGGTTTGCACGCACGGATGGTCGATGAGCGCGGACACTAGGCTCCCATTTTCCATCAAGTGACTTGGCTTTCCTTTGCCCCGATCCTCAAGCGTCACGCGTACATTCGTGCAACATTCGAACCAGTTTGCAAAGTATAGTTATCTGATTGGCTAAAATGACAGCACCACCTTCAACTTGAAGGCGGATCCGAGAAAGGAGAAAGGCGGTCATTTGACGTTGAAAGGTCTCAACTTCTTCAACGGCTTCTCTCTTGGATTCTTGACGAGACCACTGATGGGGTCGCTGGAGTGAGCGAGGAAAGCGA
>JAADVL010000183.1:0-46495 GCA_023334995.1 Pythium sukuiense
ATATATTCGTCATATAATTTTACCAGGAGTATCAGTTGGGAACTTTCTATCTCATTTCTAGAGGTTTTATATCGGGTTTCAGGGTATCGCCCAACGAAAAACATCTTGATTAAGTCGATTAGTTACAGCGTGTGAACAATAGTAGCTATGGGAGGGGGTTGCTAGCCTAAACTAGTCTGACCTGGGAAAGTGGAGGCCTGCCACTGTGCGACGTCTCCGTGGAGGAGACTCGCGAGATCGATCCAGAATGGTCGACTGGTTGGGTGCGGCGTCTGCACGCTGCTCCTGGAGTCCATGGCGAGATTGGCTGCGCAGTCTGCCATTTTGTTAAACGCGCGCACGTGGAGGCACCACTGTGTGACGCCCAGTCGATCCGCCAGGACTCGCGCGTGGCCGTAGAACTCACGTAGCTGTGCATTCTTTGGCGCTCGGTGCTGGCGTAGCTGGGTGATGATCATGAGGCTGTCGCCGATGACTGTGAGAGGCTGCAAGACCTTTGTTACCGCGTAGCGGAGCCCAGTCACCAAGCCGGTGTATTCGGCTTGGTTGTTCGTGGTTGTGTCCTGTGCTAGGCTCATCGCCGCCGCCCACACAATGGTCGGGTGGCCGCCGTCCGTGTTGACTCGGACGATGACGGAGCCTGAACCTCCAGCGCCTGGGTTACGCCGGGAGCCTCCGTCGAAAAACAGGAGGAACTGGTCCTGCGGCACGTGATGGCGTGGCGCCAGCGCCAGATCTGTTGAAAGCAGCCAAGTGCTTTCTGCTGCCAGAGCAGCGAGAGAGTAGCGTGGACTTCAGGAACTAGATCCGTGGGCACGTCTCTAAGGCCGAGCACAGTCCACGCCAGGGACGGTGTTTGACTGAGGCGGAGGGAGAACACATCAGTACGAAACGACTTGTCGGCGGCGGCGTAGCCCACTTGTTGCCACCCGTCCTTGAACTGGCGCTAGAGATGAGATCTTGGGCTCGAGAACAGTGCCACACAATGTGGAACGTGTGTCCAAGATCCGGTCCTGGCCGTGTAGTGGTGCAATGCGGCGCACAGAACTGCCAACGCGACCGCCGTTCGGCATTTCGTGTGAACAGGTTGACCGTCAGTATGCTAAGCACCTCGTGTGCATACCGGTATTGATCTGCCATACGGGACAGATGTGCAAATTCCCCACGAGCCCGCATGGAGAGCGCGGCCATTTTCGTGGAGTGCCGTCCTGCCAATCGCTCTTTTGAGCTTTGCACGACACTATTTTTAGAAGGACAGTATTTTTGGAAATGGTTTCCTAATGCTCAAAAACTAGAATTAGTGTCCTGGACACTATTTTAAAGTGGACGCTATTTTTCATCGGACACTAACTCCCATGAGCACTGTAGATAGAGTGGGCTGGTAGTGCAGGTCATAGGCCGAAGTGGAACCAAGCTTTCAAGCAACATCAATCAGTAATTTTGAGGTTCCTTTCAGAGAAAAAAACACATCATTCCATCAAGCGAACCGCTTCGCTCGAGCAGAGAACACCGATCGAGACGCATGAGCTGCACCTAGCCGCCCCCCCAGCCTGCGGGTGTGGTAAATTCGGGATGGCTTGGCGCAGCAAGAACATGCAGGCCGATGGTAAGCGGCTTATACCTATACTTTGTCTCATACAGTATGTCAGTACAAGCAATACCAGGAGAGCCAATCAGGCACCTTCGTTCTGTATTTAGCATCCATACCCCTCCTAAAATGATTCTAGTACCGTATTGCATCGACTTAATCAAGATGTTTTTCGTTGGGCGATACCCTGAAACCCGATATAAAACCTCTAGAAATGAGATAGAAAGTTCCCAACTGATACTCCTGGTAAAATTATATGACGAATATATTTGTACTCACTGGAAGCAAGACATACGTGACGCAGAAGTTCATATATATTTCTGGGATACTGATAAAGCGGTGAGGGCTTCTAGTTCTCCTTCGGAGCACTACCAGTATAAGACCACTGTGAATGGGAGCTACAAGTGCCCTACTTCAAGACTCTGTGTAACATTTGTACCTATACTGTGTCGAGCCTTTCGACCTGATGTTGAGATGTTTTGCGATCCAATCGAGCGGTTGAGGCAGTGGTTTCGTCGAAGTGCATGTGCGCTTTACGGATAATATGTTAGTTTATATATGTTTACGATCTCTAAATACCTGAGAAGGAAAATCGACTCGAAGTGTTCGCAGTTTTGCGCGGTGTGGGACGTTTAGCTGAACAAGCCTGCTGAGAGTATCTGCTCGCATCCTACAATTCGTACTTGTGGGAACATGTTGCCTAACGTTACTTCAACCACCCTACTTGTATAAAGCGATGTATGTACCCATATCAGGTTTCCTTGTGACCGTTAGGAACCGCACAGGCTGCATTACATGCAGATAGAAACCGATTCCATGGCGTCACAAGGCAAAATGGACCAAGATGAATGGGACGAATGGGGCGAAGACGCCGCCGCCGCCAGCTCCCCCGCACCTCCATCCGCCCCACCAGTAGACCCCTCCATCAATAGCCCACCTCGTGCTGCTAATACCGGACCGTTGGACGCAAATCCCGCTGAGAACGGTGGCCCGCGAGCCTCTCAACCGCGTGCTGTGTTGGATTGGACGTGGGATTTGGACGAGATCGACTGTGACGACGGAGCAGGCCAATGGCAGGAGGGATTGCGATTCTCTTGCGGATATCAAGACGTGTCCGAGAGTCGACTGTGCAGTTGGAAACTGGACTCCGTGGAGCCCATGCGCTGAGAGCTCGACCCCCGGAGTTTGGACCAGCACGCGCACCGGGCGGGTAACTGCAACAGCCGCGAACGGTGGAGCGGACTGTGGACGATCGCATGGTCGGCCCTGGCTTGTACACCCAATTTGTTGTGCCCACTCACATCCAGTGCGCAGCGATGTGTGCCCAAAATCCAAGGTGCCGCGTTTTCGACTTCAGGTATGGAGGCGTCTGCGAGTTCCTCTCGGGCCAAGACTGAGGTAACCTGGTGGCATTCCCGGGCTCGTACATCGGGGTTATGTGAGGCGACTTCCTTTCCATTCAAGTTCGAGTTATGGTGCGAAAACTCCAAATATCCCGATTCAATACATAAATTTACTGAACATTATCACCTAATAAAGTAGATATAGATCTAATGTGGTGCACCCTAAATTGTGCCTTGATTTAGGGAACCGCCAGTCCCTCCCCCGCGCTTTTCAGTTGGAGAAGCGAAAGCCAAACGCCGACGAGGGCGCCATCCACCAGCAGACGCGGACGCTCGGCGCTCGACGACGCGCGAGAGGACGGCGGTTGCCCACGCAGCCGACGATGGAATTCGCTTGCCTGCGATGTCGCGAGCACGTGCGTGTCGCTCTAGGCGCGAACGCATCGGAACTTGCGGAGAAAATCGACCAACGGCGGCTCGAGTCGGTGTTTGGCCAAGATGTGACGGAGAAAACCTCGGTTTCTGAGTCGTTGAACGAGAATGGAGATGCAGCGAGCGTTGTGGAGAATGAAGGGACGACGGTGGAGACACTCACGGTGGAACGGAGTGAAATGATGCGCTGCCGGCGATGCGACGGTTATTTCCACACAAAATGTGTGGTGGAAACTGGCGGCGTGACCCTGGAATACGAGTGCGCGGCGTGTGGACGCGGCGATGGAGTGGAGGACGAAGCGAACCGTGGACGCGGGGAGGAGATGCCGCTGCTTGTGCCTGCCCAAGTGTTCAGCGTGCTGAAGAACGCGGACGAAACGATGGCCAGCGACGACGACGACGACGGTGAGTGGGACGAGCTGACCGTGTTCGCAGAGGACATTCAAGTGTGTACGACCTGTCGGCAGGTGCATCTTACGGCTGAAGACGTGGCGCCGTGCGCGCAGTGTGACGCCGTCGGTCGGCTGCATCGGCGCTGCGCCGAAACGACCCCTCCAGTGGCGAACAAGTCGCCTGGCCGCAAGCGGAAGCGCTCCAATACAGCCGTGGGTACTGCAGCAGCATGCGTGTCGTGCACTGCTGAAGCTGCGGTGGGTATCGTGACGACGCGTCGCTTGGCGCTGCTGTTGAAGCCGGAGGAGCGGCAGTGGTGGGAGACGTGTGTGACGTGCCACGGCCAGTTCTGCCTCCACGCGCTCGTATCGGATAACGAAGAAGATGACGAGCTGCACAGTCGACTTGGCAGGGCGACTGCTGCAGGTTTTCAGTGTCTGGCGTGTAGTTCGACACCCGTGATTCTCCAGGAGGAGAGTCTGGCTGTACCAGTGGAACTGCCACTACCAGTAGTTGCTGGTACTGTGGTCTATGAGCAAGCGCCAGTGGTGCAAGGAGACGAAGAGACGGTGCTCATTTGCGACGGTTGTGATGGAGAGTTCGAGATGGCGTCCTTGGATCCGCCGCTGCTCGAGGTCCCTGAAGGCGACTGGTTCTGTCCGGCTTGCCAAGTCCAGCGCACGGATCTTTCGGCGTCCGTTGAAACGGAAATCGTGGTTACGCTGTTGATCTGCGACGGGTGTGAAGGTGAATTTGAGTTTTCACCAGAGGAGATCGTACCCGACGGCGACTGGTTTTGCAACAGTTGTATCCAGAGCAAACAGGCCCCTGCTCAAGCCACAGCACCTCAAGCCACAGTGTCAGCGCCACCACTGCCCGCGCCAGAGCCAGCCAGTGAGATAGAGACACCAGAAACCCCCGCAGTGGACACCCCGATGGTAGAAGTGGAGCACCAAGTGGCTCCTGACTTAGCGCCGCCTTCGATGTTGACCGAGTCGCCACCTGTGGACGGAGTAGACGCGTCAATCCCAGCGACCAGCGATACTAACGGCTCGGAGGACCCAAACTTGGTCGAGTGCGACGGATGTGACGATAAGTACGACGTGCGCACGATTGGCCCGCTGTCTCCAGACCTGCCGAAGGGTGATTGGTTCTGCAACAACTGTGAGGCGACACGAAAGCGACGCAAGAAGGGATATGCTGCAATGAAGATGGAGAAGCTACGCCGGCTGAGGGCGATGGGTGATGCGCGTGCTATCAGCCTCGCGCTCGAAGTTGCAAAGCAGCAACTGCCGCGTCAAGTGCAAGTCCAACAAGCGAAGAAAGTGGCGGCTCTACCAGCGAGAAGACAATCGTCACTTGGCCCTCCACTGCTGGCACCTGTCACGCTGCTCATTTGCGACGGATGCGAAGGTGAATTCGACATGGCTACCCTCAATCCTCCTCTAACGTCGGTTCCCAAGGGTGATTGGTTCTGTTCGGGCTGCGCCGGCCACGCGAATAACCCGAGTCGACGCAAAATGGCTGCGTCTGCTGTGTGTTCAAGCTGTGCAGTGGCTGTCCGCTGGGATCGAAACGCACAACGAGCAGCGAATCGTAATGGTGGTGTCGTACTCTGCGAGCCATGTGCACACCGGAAACTCGAGGCGCAGGCGATCCAGTCAGCCAGTGAAGCTGAGAAGAAGCGAAAACGAGAGAGTTATCTTCAGCCGCACGATGGCCGAGTGAACGTGGACCCTTCCGAGCGGATATTTGTCCCAGTGCCTGTATCGGTGTCTTATGGCACAGCGACTTCGAACGGTTCGTCAACTGCAGCAGGTACAGGAAACATCGCGGTCTATGGAAGTATCGTGTGCTCGGACGATGAATACGGAGACGCTGGCGGCGGCGTTCATGGCCATTCAGACGACGACGACGAGCATGTCATCATCGTGTGTGAGATCTGCCTCAGCGAGTTCAACATGATCGATGTCTTTGGCGAGTCCAATATCGCACCGCCACGACCGTGGTACTGTACTCCATGTCTCAAGCGCCTGAAGAAGAATCGCAAGAAGAAGCAGCGAATCTCCAAGCAGATGATGCTCGAAATGCAGCTCTACGGCGGGCTACTCCGTCCTACGGCTGCAAAGTTCGTGGACCCAATCTCGCGCGCCTTGCGAGGCAAGAAACCAAACTCTGACGAAGAGCTTCTGGCACTCTTGGAGCTCGTTGGGAAGCGTGTGGGCGTCGTACTGTCTTGGGATAAGCATTGGGTCATGGGCCGCGTCCTTGCGTTCGACCCAGCTTCTTGCGTGCACACGTTGCGCTTCGATGATGAAAGCGAGCGATCGTTGCCGCTGTTTGCATTTCCCATCGTCATTGGCACGGGAACGATCGTGGAAGTGAAGGTTCCCGCGTCTCAAAACCTGTGGTGTCCTGCTGAAGTGCTCAAGATGAACGCGATTGCGGAACGACAACTGGAGCAGTCCCTCGAAGATGTCAGTGTGTTGAAGGCCTTCCGGCTGGTGAACCTGCTCGCTGCGACTGCAGTGCCCGGAAAGCCATCGAATGTGGCGTGTTGGACTCCGCGCCATCTCTGTCGCTCCATGTCGATCGAACAACCGTCTACGACTCCAGAACAATCACCAGAATACGTGCTCGCAAGAACTCGTGCGGTGGACGACTCGCAGGCGGTGAGGCAGGTCCAACAGTCATCATTTGCAGCGGTTCTGAGGGAAGCTCGCAGCTCCAGCTCCAGTGACTCGGACGAGGTGTGGCATGCTGTCGCTCAGGCTATCGTTGGCTCGAACTTGATCATTCACGCCACACCACATGAGTGTTTCAAGGTGGAGTCTTTCGTCGCGAGCACGGGTCGCCATCGACTCGTTTGCCGTGGGGAAGGAAGTGAAGAAGCAAACGAAGTCGATCTGCTGGAGCATGCCGGTCGTGTTTTCCTGGAGGATTCTCGCGCTCTGGCAAAGGTGGCACTCGTTTTGTACAAGGCACAACGCGGCATATTCGAGATGGACACGACCCCAGATGGAGACGATGGAGAAGAGATTACCATCGTTCAGAGCACTAGCGTCAGTATTCGGCCGCCTCCAGCTTCGACGCTTCTGCAGTGCGGAAAGTGCGGCCTTCCACCAGTCGTCGATGGGGACGGCGCAGTGAGTGAGAGCGAGGCATCGTTGGTCGAATGTGTCAAGTGCAGTGATGCGTTCCACTCGTACTGCTGCGATCCACCGCATGACACGTTTCCGCTTGTGAGCAGTGAAGATGGCGGCGCTGTGTTGGTCAACGACATCCGCACGCCGTTTGTTTGCCGCAAGTGCGTGACCTGTGCTGGGTGTGATACAGCAACGTCAAGCCGATGGTTCCGGTGGCGACTTCCTCTTCAGGTTGTCACATTGTGTGAACACTGCATCCAAGTGTACGACGGCAAGTGCCAGTGTGCGGTGTGCAACACGGCAATCGAGGATACAATGCAAGACGAGTCGCCGTCGCTGCTCAAGTGCTCGACGTGCGATTTGTGGGTGCATCCGCAGTGTGAGCCAGATCCGCACCCGGCGTTCCGGCGTCGGCTGAATCACGATATTCAAGAGTTTGAACTGGATATTCACATTCCGCTTCCGGATCTCAACGCGTCGCATGTCGATGACGATGAGGACGAGGTGGAGGAAGAGGCAGTTGTCGTGGGCAAAAAGTCGAAGGGCGGTGCCAGCATCTCGGCTGCACCAGCGAAATCGGCCAGACTCGTTGAGGAAGGCTTTGCCTTTGACCTCAAGTTCAAAGAGACCTACGACGCGCGTGTGTTCCACAACTATGAATGTCTCACGTGCCGTAAAGTCCGCATGCTCCGCGCGCTGTATCAACTGCGACTGGAGGACAAGCTGGATTTGTTCAAAGAGCCCGTCACGAAGACGATTGCGCCGACGTATTTCGATGTGATCAAGCAGCCGATGGACCTCAGCACGATGCAGCGGAATGTGCTTGGAGGCACATACAAGCGCGTAAACTTCCGCGACTTCCGCGACGATTTCGAGCTGCTCTGCCTCAACGCTGTAACATTCAACTCTCGTGACCGTGATTTCTTGATCTGGCGTGAGGCGTGGCGGTTCTACGGCCAAGGACAGAGAATCCTGCGTCAAGTAGTCCCCAAGAGTCGTATGAAGCAGCGAGGAGGCAAGCATTACGATGCATTAGTGCTGGCTGCGAAGCGTCAGCTGCCCAACAACTCACACGCGGGCAAGTCAAAGGGCGAGACTGGTGGAATTGACGGTGAAGATGGCGATGAAGACGAAGACGACGAGGAGGATGTGGACGAAGACAGCGCAAGAGATGGGTCGGTGGATGGAACTCTCGAAGAAAACGGCGGATCGAGCGGTGCCAATGCTAATGAGCGTAGCGACAGCGAGAACACAGCGGATGAGGCGACTGCAAAGGCGTCACTGTCAGCGAACGGTGAAAGTTCTGGAGCTGCCGCAACTCCGAGCGTGAGCGTAGCTGACGCGGGCGTGACGTCAGCACTGGTGAAGCCAACTTTCGAGAGGAAACGAGCTCCGCAGTTGAGTGTTGGGCTCACGTTCACGCCACAGAGTGAGCTTGGCTCCGTGCCAAAGCCTCACTCATCGTACGCATTCTACATCACGATGCACTCGCGAAGCAGTTCCCACGCGTACGCGTGGATCGACGTATGCGGACATTGTGGCACACGTGGATCAAATGGTGAGATCAGCGAGACGCTCGTGTTCTGTATCGACTGCGGTGAAGGATTCCACTCGTTTTGTGCATGCGTCGACGAGCAGAAGTTGCTGAAGGACGGTTCACAGCTGCAATCCTACTGGCGATGCAATAACTGTGAGATGTGTGAGCTGTGCGGCAAGCCTCACGATCACGTTGTTGAAGACGAAGATGACGAGGCCAAGTGGATGGTTTGCTTGCACTGCGACCGCTCGTTCCATGGCAAGTGCGTTCTTCCAGCGATCAACTCGGATGATGACTCGATGAGTGGCGTCGGTGATGGTGGGCGGGGCAGTGACTCGTTCTTTTGTGCAAATTGTGTGCACTGTAAGAATTGCGGCAAGGTGGCTTCTCCTGCAAGTTACAGCTTCGACCGAGAATTGTGTTTGAACTGTTGCCAGGCGCAGCGATCTGAGCAGAACTTGCTGAACGAGAAGACGAAGGGCTTGCTCCAAGTGTGGACGGCTGATGCGCGGAAACAGCGGAAGGATGCGGAGAAATGCCCTATGTGCCGGCTCAAGTGGACTGTCGAGGACACCGACCTCGTTCAATGCGACGCCTGCGAGTGCTGGGCGCACCCACTGTGTGATCCAGTGTTCGTGGAAGATCCAGCCAAGTACGATACGCTCGTGCAAGACCCGAACGCGCAGTATGTGTGCGCTGCCTGCCGTGGCCACAGTCGTGAGCATTTGTCGGAGATTCCGGAACTGGCCAAGTGCCATTTTTTCCTCGAGAGGATCCAACGCACTCGCTCATTGTGCAATGCGCGATGGAAAGAAGCACGGACCCAGATGCGACAAGCCCAGAAGTGGCAGGAGTGGAAGGAGAACGTGGCGATATATCTGTACATCCTGCGCATTGGCGAGGAATGTCTGAAGAACTTGGCGTACCGCAGTGTCAATTTCCAGGATGACTGGACGCGCATCACGTCGACCAAGTACAAAGACTTCGATGTTCCGGGGTGGCTGCTACGAAAGGCGTCGCGGTATCTTCGCTACAAGCGGTATGCACGCGGTCCACGGGCAGCCACGCGCAAGCTCACTCGCAAGAATGAAAACTTCTACTCACAGCAAGGCGTTGAGAAGCAGAAGGAACCGCATGCGATCGCGACGATTGCTGCCCAGGCAGCCAGTTGCGCTGCGCTGGTGGTGTGTGTCCACCTGCTCTACGGATGGTCGCCGTTACAGCGTGTCGTGTTCCACTTGTTGGAGAGAGAGGGCCATGCCCATGGTGGCCAGCGTTTGAGCCCCGCGTTGATCAAGTCACTGCTTGTAGAGAACAATGAGTCCCTGGAGGATGAGATCGCAACGATCAAGAAGCAATACGAACGCCGAGCTGGCAAGAAGCACCTTCTACGACTGCAGGCAGAAGACGACGACGACATGGATGGGCCGCCGTCTGAAATCTCACCGACGGGATCGTCCGTGTCCTCACTCGCTCTCGATACTCCGACTGTGGAGACAAGTGCTGCTGCACCGACAGTGCCTGAACCAGACGCGGGGCCTGTGAAGGCGGCGGCAATTGTCGAGCGCGAGCCGATCCGACTGACGAGGGCCATTTCCATGAACGGGGCTGTTGAGGATTCGCGATTCTGCTCCTTCTGCTTCATAGTGGGCGAGACTCCTGCGTGTGGCAGACTGATCTACATCGAGCTGGACCAGTGGGTTCACTTGAACTGCGCACTGTGGTCGGCGGAGGTATATGAAGACACCGAGGGCCTGCTGCACAAGTGCCAAAAGGCTCTCTCACGAAGCAAGACGAACCGCTGCGACGGCTGCGGCGTGTTGGGTGCGACCATCGGCTGCGCTGTGTCGCGTTGCCAAAGACACTACCACTTCCCGTGCGCGCTCGACCATGGCGTGGTGTTCATGCCAACCAGTGAGACGTGTTGTCCGATGCCGGCTCACCTCCAGCAAATTGCGAAGAAACTGGAGGTCCTAGAACTCACCAACATGGCGTGGACAGTGTCGCCACCAGAAGAAGAGACACCTGTGGCAAGTGGCGATGATGCGAATGGCGAGACGATGGCTGATGCGAACACCAGCGCTGGTGCAGAGACCAAGGCTATCGAAAACGCAATCGATGGACCAGTCGGTGGATCTGCTATCGCAAAGACTACTAGTGCTGCTGTTGCTGTGGCGCCTGCACCGCCATCTTTCGTGCTGAGCGCGATGATCAAGGCTCCACGACGCTGTATTCGAGTGGACTTTTCGAGCATTTTCGGAGACACCAAGAAACGCATGAACGCACTGCATATGAAGCGCCAGGTGGGCTTCCGCATCGGTGCACTCACAGTCCACTCCCTCGGCCACATCGTCATCGGCAATCCGTCTTTCTACAGTCGAGAGGCAGTCTTTCCGTTGGGCTACCGAAGCACGCGCATCTATTGGAGCTCTCGAGCACTTGCCAAGCGCTGTGTGTACGAGTGCGTGGTCACGAGCACGGACGTTGAGGCTCGAAACAAGTCCACGAAGAGCGAGTCGTCGCCTGCAGTGTCCAGTCCGAAGGCATTGTTCAAGATCACGGCATCTGACGATGTGGAGAACCCCATCGTCGTTGCCTCACCCACTGAGGCGCTGCTGGAGTTGCGCAGCCGCATTATCGCTCTGTACGAAGAGGCCATGTCTCCAGACAACCCATTCCTTCGTCGCCGCTCGTGGTTCTCTTACGGATTGCTCGGCCACCACTTCTTCGGATTCGGCATTCCAGAGATCGCGCGTGAAATCGAGACGCTTCCGCATGTCGCGACGACCGCGATTCGACGCAGCTTCGTCCTTCACCGCCACCGCCAACAACTCCAGGCGTCTCGTAAGCGCCGCCGTGGTCAGGATCTGGAACTGGTGGGCGATGAGAGTAAGTTCGGAGACCACGTGTATGTGTTTTCGCACCGCCTGCCGTCGGCGACGGAGTTGGCGCTGGCCATGCGTGAGGTGGAGCAGGTCGTCGAGGCTGAGGAGCACGCGCGTATCTCGACTGGTGCTGTGCGCACGGACGGACTGGAGCGTGAGGTGGTCGACGAGGCGGAAGCCGCCGCCATCATGGCAACGCGCCGACGACTGAACAAGGACGCGACCCGTGACAGCCAGGTGCAGTTGCCGTCGGAGAAGGCTGGCCCACCACAAAACACCAACGCTGGTGCCTCTGGTGGCAACGAGCCTGCAGCGAATGGATCGAGCGGAGGTGATGCGGCCAAGGACAAGCAGGGCGTGTCGATGGATCTCGAGCATTTGCCGATCGCCATGCAGTACCGCGAGCTGCGACGCCGCCCATTCAGCGAACGCCTGGAAGTGCGCAAGTCCAAGATCCACGGCTACGGCCTGTTCACGAAAGACAAGTTCATGGAAGGCACCATGATCGTTGAGTACCAGGGCCAGATGATCTCCCAGGACGTGGCGGACGTGCGCGAGAAGAAGTACGAGGAGCAGGGCATCGGCAGTTGCTACATGTTCCGTCTCGACGAGCGCACGATCATCGACGCCACCCGATGCGGCAATCTGGCGCGGTTCATGAACCACTCGTGTGATCCGAAGGCGTTCGCGCGCGTGGTCACGGTCGAGAACAACGAGAAGAAGATCGTGATCTTCGCCAAACGCACGATCGAGGCCGGCGAGGAAGTGACCTACGACTACAAGTTCCCAATCGAAGACGAAGCCATTCGCTGCGACTGCGGCGCGCCCAACTGTATCGGCCGCATGAACTAGGTAAGTGCCATCAATACAGGATAGATTTCGTGTGTGAATTGGAAAACTAGACCTGCAGCGACTCGAACACGTTGGAGCTGCTGAGCAACTGCATCTCGAACGGCACCTGGGTCTGGTCGGCCGCCGTCTTGCCGTGCAGGAGCTGCACGTTGCCGTTGTTGGCGAGCTGCAATGATGCCAGGAACATACGGCACACTTCGTACGAGCTGAGCCCGTCCACGACCTCACTGAAAGGCACGGGCTCTCGGTCATCTTCGTCTTGGTCCTCCTTCTGTTCCTCCTCGTTCTTTCGTCGCTTCGTTTTCTTCTTCTTCTTCTGCGCGGCACCGCCACCGCCCGACGCCTCCAAGTGGTCGATGATCTCGCGGCCGTAGCGGTGGATGTCGAACACCGGGTGCGAGTCCTGCTCTTTCAGCAATGGACTCAGCTTGTCCTGCCAGTCGCTCACTTGACGTGTGAGGTCCGTCTCGCGGATGTACTTCTCCGTGCCCTTCATGAACTCTTCCAGGTGCTGCCGACAGATCTCCTCATACGTCAGTGCACGCTCGCCTTGGTCCTGATCGCGACTGGCCGCTGGGCCGAAGCCGCCGTTCTTGAGAACCATCGTGGCGTCCAGCATGGACATGGCCGACGCGTTGTGGGTGTCCCAGTCGTCGTCGCCGCCGCCATAGTCCATACCTTGGTCCAGATCACCATCATCGTCGTCGTCATCATTGTCGCCGCCGTCGGCATTGTGCGTGGGATCCGAGACGAACACATCGTTCACACGGCCGGCCGCCATGGCGTGGAGCTGCTGCTCCTCTTCTTCTTCGGCTTCTTCGTGGATCAAGATCGCCTGCGCACTCTGCGCCTCAGCCGCCGCAGACTTTCGAACCAGGCTCTTCCACTTGGTCTCCAGCTTCCACAGCGACTCGCAGCTCGTCAGCAGACATGGCGCCTTGCAGTATTTCTTCTTGAACTTCTTCTCGAACGCCGTCTCATCCAGATCGTTCCACACCCACGTCGACCACTGCGGACGGTTCCCACTCAGCAGATACCGCTCCTTGAACGCCGGGTCATCCACGCCGTCAGTCTCGTCCTTGGCTTCTTGCTTGAGCTTATTAGCCAGCAGCTTCTTCGCGCTCTTCACGGGGTACGACCGGCCCTTGCGGAACGGCCGCACCGTCGACTTGCTGGCGTCGTACGGGTCCAGCGCCGCCCACGGATCCTTCACGTCCGCTGCCTCAGCTCTCGTCGTTGTCTTCATCACCTTGCGTTTGCTTGACGTCGCTCTGTCGTCGTACGGCTCTGGCTTGACCATGGGTCCACCAAATACACCCTCAGTGGTCTCCTCATGAGCTGGCAGCTCGTTTGCATCGTCGTAGCCGTCGCCTCCGCCGTAGTCGTACCCGTGGTCGTCGTCCATAGGCTCGTTGTGGTCGTCGTCGTGGTCGTCATAGCCGCCGAAGGACGTGTTGAGGTGGCCGTCGAAGTTGAGCTTGGCCATGGGCGTCTGCTGGAGGCGCTTGGTGGCTGTGGCCGCTGGCGTCTCGGCCACGTACGCCGTCTCGTCCTTGAGGTACTTGCGACTGGTGTCGTCCATGAGCAGCACGCCACTCGGGTGCAAGTGGCACGACAGCAGCTTGAAGGTCTCGCCGTGGTCGCGCTCGTCCGGCACCAGCGACCCCATCAACGCGATCGACGCCCTACATCAGTTCATCCATCAATCAGTCCACCAAATCCATCAGTCCACTAAATCCATCAATCAGTCCACGACTCCATCAACCACTCCACTCACTGGACGTTGTTCTTGCTCTTGACGGTCTCCACGCTCTTCCGCGGCGTCGAGATGCCTCCCTTCCACGGTGTCGCGTTCACACTCGCGCTCGTGCTCACCACGGGCATACGCTTGAGCGTGATGTTCTTGGCCTCCTCCACGTCGTCGTAGATCGGCAGCGGATTCGCCCACACGTCCGTGGACCCATTCGTCGTCGTTTTCGCGCGGCGGCGCTTGCGTCCAGCGCCTCCTTCCGTCCCCGTGTCCTCCGCGCCACTCCCAGTCTCTCCATCGTCCTGTGAATCATCCACAGGCCCGCTCTGCTGCTTGGACAAGTGCGCGAGCGTCTGGAAGACCAGCGCGTACAGGTACTCGACCTTGCGACTGTAGATCATACTGGTGCCCTGGATCAGCAGCGCAGCCTCTGCGAAGTTCATGAGCTGGGTGGCATTGGCGCTGCTCGCCGTGGACGCTGCTGTCGGGTCGAACGCGATGCTCAGGCTCTCCAGTTCGTCCAGATACTCCTCCAACTCCTGGGCCAAGTCGATGCTCCAGTTCTTGCTCAGATCTCTGTCCACACAGCGAGTTTCAGCGCGTGAGAACCACACAGCAACATCTACGGACCATCGAGAACATCATGCTGATGGAATGGAAGGCATACCGAATCGGCTGCAGCAGGTGCTGGAAGCGCGAGCTCTCGCTGCTCATGGCCATTTTCGTGTGTCCGTCGCCTGTCTGGAGATGGCGCCAAGAGTGGGGTTTTTTGAAATTCAGAGTGGAAGGTCGCACGAATGTAACCGATCCTCCACTTTCGTGCAACATCACCCCCCCACCATAGTGACATGCCATAGTGACATCTGAAGATGTTGAATGGATCCACTCCATGACACCGCCTGTTTCTGGGGAACGGACCCATCATTCCAGCAGCTCCATGGTGTCAATGGCGTGGGCCAAGCTGCCGCTTGACACGCCAAGCGCACGGAGCAGCGACAGCACAAGCATGAGCGACGAGCGCACGTGGCGCTGGTCCGTGTCGGCGCTGTCTCCGCGCGAGTGGATGCAGCGCGTGCTGCTCATTATGCTGCTGTTCGTGTGCCTCATGGGTGACTTCATCCTCTGGCAGCAGTGCGTCATCATCGTCATCTCTCTCTCTCTCTCTCTCTCTCTCTCTGTATATGGAGACTGACGCTGGCTGTGTGTGTCTGCAGGGTGCTGTTCCCGAGCTGGTCGCTGCTGCGGCATCTGATCGACAGCGGCACGCACTTCAGCGTGGGCTTCTGCTGCTGGGGCATCTTCCTCTGCTTCTCGCACGACGACCGCATCCCGCTCTCGGCCGACAAGAGCGAGAACTCGACGCCGCTGCCTGTGCTGGACGAGTCGGCCGGACGCGGCTCGTCGTCCATCGTGCCGGGCATCCGCGCGTGGCGCTCGTTCCTGATCAGCTGTCTGCTGGGCGGCTTCACGGCCGCGATCCTGGACATCGACCACTTCATCGCGGCCGGAGCTCTCAGCATCGCAGGGGCTACGCATTTACAGGGAAGACCATTCGGCCACTCGGTGGCCTTCATCATCGCGGTCACCATCGCCGTGTGGGCCTTCAGTAAAGCCCGAGGCGCGTCCAAGTGGCTACGCATCCACCGCATCAGCTTCGTGCTCATCACGTTCTTCAGCCACCAGTTCCGGGACGGCATGAGACTAGGGCTGTGGTTCTGGCCCATCGGCTCGACGCCAGGCATCTTCTACCCCGTGTACATCTTCGCTGAGTACGCACTGCCCATTGGACTGGCGAGATGGCAGATCTCCGAGGGACGAGAGGAGGTCTCTCAGATCACGAGACCGACGCAGTCGACGACGGTCGAGATGCCCGAGCCGCGTAGCAATCGCGACGACGACGAGCCGCTCGGTGTCACGCAGCGGGAACAGTTCAAGACGCCGCCGGCACCGCCGCAGCTCTTTTGAGTACAACTTGATCGTGGTATTTAGAAAACGTGAGAATATATATGTCGAAATGGAATGGATCACACTACTTCACTGTAGGATGAGTGAGTCTCCATCATGAACACACCGCTTGGTCACATACGCTTCGCCTTTGTCAATATCGATCGGCCTTCTTATAAAGACAAAGCGATTGGACGCATTTCCCCCGCTTGCCTGGCACACTCACTTTGAGCATTAGCACCACACACCATCAACTACAGTACCCATTTATACGCCCATCGAAGTTGTCGATCCACGGGCACCAATCTCTCGATCCCGATCTCCATCCCGAAAGCGAATCAGGGATAAGGAGATTTGGAAGTATGGCGGTAATACGGAAATCCGTGTCTTGATCATTTCACGGCTTCACATCCATACTTCTACTTAAGCTCATGGACGGGTGAATTTTCACGCTCAGAGGCCGATAGGAGATGAGAAGCAACATCACAACATCGCAACATCGCAACATCGGTTCTTCGACCCATTCGACCGCACGCTCGCTGTATCCGACGCATTGCTAACACTACTGACGATGCTGCTGAGATCACCAATATCGCCATATTGACCACAAGGCGATGGCTAAATATCTGGCATAAACGCAGTCGGTTCAGATACACACATCGCTACGAAGTGCTTCCGAGCTCCTACGATATGTGAGGAAACGCTGGCGTTGGAAATCCCCCGCGTTTCGATGCGCATTCGAGGATGCTTGTATCCTGTTAGTGCTGAGCTTATATCCTGAATGTATTGTGGGATTTGTGTAATTTGCCGAGCACCTTGGGGCTAATTATCCGACTCGGAAAGGGCATAAATCAGGGTTACACAACCACTCTATTAGGGGTTACATTGGCAGTTTTGCCTGCGTCCAAATACCCTGATGGCGTTTTTGTGATCTTGTTGTCCGCAGAATGCCGACCTCCGAGGTGGCATTTTGTCTAAAAGTGGCACAAACCCGCGCCAAACGGATTGTAAAGCTGTCGCAACTCGTAAATCAGTCGCGCACAGAATTGTGGTTTTGCCTTCTATCGGGGTTATATGACAGATTTATACAATACTAAGGGGTTATATATGTAATTGTGGAAATAATTCTGGCAGATTTGTAATCGATGTGGACAAATATGTTGAATCCCACAATATTTATTGTACTATATACAGTATTGCGAGATTTGAGATATTTGTCGGCGACTTTGAGGTCCTTAGGAGGGGTTGTGAAATGCAATAAAACAGGGTTACAAAATTGGTAAAATGGCCGACCACTTCGAAGCTGAGCTCATGGCATTCCTGCTCACAACGCTCCAATTCCAAATCCTTTCATGATCGATAGGAAGAAAGTCATCTTGGCTGCGGTTGCTACTTTTAAAGATTGTCTACAATCGCACATCACGAGGTAGAGCGCCAACTACAACTAACTCTACGCGACCAACACAAGCATTCAGCCACCCACGCCACCCATATAGCCGTACCGCTCGATCAAACAAGAAGCGCCTCAAAGTCGATCAGACAAAGTGGTGAAAGGTCGAAGCCCTCCTTCTTCAAGCGCGAACATTTCCTGAAGGGGGAGAGGACTGCTTTTCGTGAAAGGGAACAAAACCTTCGATGTGTGCCGCACACAGTGGGCGACGAGGAGCAAAGAGACAAACGACAGTTGCTCTCCTTCTGGGAGGCCTCCTTCACTCATGTGATAGCACAGAAACCCATTTAGGACAAGACGAACAAGACGATGACCAAGTCAGCTTCGCCACCTCCAAACCAGGACCACTGTGGAAAGAGTCACCTCCCCCTGGGCGGTGGTGCTGCCTACGACGCGGGGTATCCAAGGCGTGATCGTCGTGATGCCACCCAGTGTCGTGACTGCCAGGGCACGTTCCACACGAAATGCGTGCCCTACCAACGTGATCCAATAGCGTTTGTCTGTGAGGAGTGCAACCCACTCATGACTACGCCAGGAGTGGAGGCGCTCGAAGATGACGAAGGCGAAGAGACAGAAAGCGACGACTTTGATCTCGATGAAGACTTCGTCCCTATTGATGAAGAGGATGACGATCAGAGCGACGACGAAGACGTCTGTCGAGCGGCGAAGGCACGGGCGAAAAGCCAACCTCGTCGAGCTAAACCCGCAGCAGGAGCAGCCGTTGAGGGCCATGCGCGTGGGTCGACTCAAGAACCCGGTTCTGGCGAAAATATCCCACCATCGACAACGCGGAAGCGTACACCGTCCACTGCCTCAGCCTCAGCCTCTGCCGCGCCGCAGCCACAGCCGAAGCGCCAAATGACGGTGGCTTCGACGAAGCAATACGTCGCTGGACGTGGAGTGACGAAGCCGAAGAGCGCGCGCAATGACGATGACTGGTGCGACAAGGACACTGAGCTTCTCGCGGATGCAGTGCTGGCTTTTAAGGAGCCGACGCCAGCCCGAGTCGAAAAAATGTTCAACGCTTACGCCAAACAGGACAACCTCCACCCACGATCAGAGGCGATCTTGGTGGAGAAGGCAGCACAAAATAGGCTCCGACTTGCCACCCCAGAAACTGCTGGAGACGAACCACGTGCCCATTCCAGTCGTCCACGATGGTCTGAACAAGAGCACGCAATTATCCGCAAGCTGCCCGAAACCAAGACCAAGAAAGAACTGTACGCCCTGTACTTCAAGACGGCGGAAGAGGAGAACATTGATGTGTCGCCGCGTACATTGGCGGCTTTCGCGCAACATGCCGCCAAGATTCGCAAGCCCGCTACTGACACCCAGTCGAACTAGCCGCGTTTCGTTTGGTGTGGCGGCACCAATGGCCGTGAAATCCCCCGAATGTCTCCGTACGAGTATGATCGACAAGACTGCCCAGCGGTACCCCCACACAAGCTCCTCCCCAACTCCCTTCCAGCGATTTGCTTTTTCGATTTTAGTGTGTTTCGATATGTGTTTGGATTGCTTGAAAGTGATGTCTATTATCATACCTTAGGTGTTGTTGAATGCATGTGTCTTTCGTCGTGACGCTTCCAGGGACTTTCATTCATAGGAAGTACATCAGCATGTTGAGGCTGCTCGCGCCTCGCGAGAGTGAGAGTAGCGTCGTCTCTCATAAAACAAGAGAACGAGTGGCCCTGGGGATGTGCGACCAGGGTCCATCAAAGCCCCCTCTCCGTTTCCTCTCTCACATACACACAGTAGAAACCCAGAAAACCACAATCGATCATTGCAGCAAACCAGCAAGCCACATCGTTGGCGATGACGGAGCCAGCGCCCCCACCTCATCCATCGCCTTCACCGTCTTACCGAGGCCTTTGCGGAGCGTGCAACTTACGCTTCACGTTAAGCAGTGATCCTACGCACCGCAAGACGAATCCAAAACGACTCCCAGGCCGCCCTGACGACCCGATCACGTGCTTCGAGTGTCCAAACACGTTCCACAAGAGGTGCATGGTCAACCCGCCTATGCGTCTGCCGTTCGTCTGTATGGAATGCCGCTTTCGTAAGGAGATGGTGGGGTTGGTGACGGTCGTGCCAGACGAAGCTGAAGAGACGAAAAGCGACCACGACAAAGACGTCCAAGAAGAACGAGAAGAACCCGATGACGAGTTCGTGCTTGAAGAGATCGACGAAGAAACGACCGAAGACGAAAGGGACGCCGGATGCACAGCTCGTCCCGCTCCAACGGCGGCTCATGAGACCCATGTTGGTGCGAACATCAAGCTATCGGCGACGCGGAAACGTTCGACATCGGCTGGACGAAAGTCACAGTCGAAGCGTCCAAGCGTGGCTGCGGCGAGACAACCGGCGATCGACACTACTGGTGGCGATGGAAACCCGCGTCAAGCGTCGACGCAGCAAGCCGCGAAGAGTGGTGAGGACTGGTCCGACGCGGAGACGATTCTCCTCATAAAAGCCGTGAGCATGCTTGCGGTGCCGTCGCCTGCCCAAGTCGAAAAAGTGTACAACGCGCTCGCGAAAAAAGAGAATATCCGCCCTCGGTCCGCAGCGGTGCTTGCGGAGATGGCCCAACAGAAAGACTTGGGTCTGGCCACCACATCCCCACCCCCTGCGGACATCCCACCGGCGGCGCACCCCAGACGAGGACCAATGAGCCGCCCACGGTGGACTCCAAAAGAGGATGGGATCGTCCGCAAGTTCATCGACCGCGTGACGGAAGCCCCAGAAACGCTGTACAAGAAGTTTCAAGAGGAGATCGCAAAGCAGAAGCTGGTCTCGCGAGGCCGCACACTCGACCATTTCAAGCGCCGCCTCTACAAGCTTCGACTCGAGGCCGCGAAGGAGCTTTCAGAGTAAACGGCTTTGTGACGACGGGTAGCCACAAACAGCGTTTGATAGTAGTACGTGAATGAATGCATTGAATACATGGCTTTGTTTTCGTATTTTGCACAGATTTTGTGAGTGATCTCTGGAATCTTCACACCGATGCTTGTTCGAAGATTCCGCACCACTTCGAAACAATCGCCTCAGCTTCGGCTGCAGATAGAAAGCTCGCTATGAAGACGCAGTTTGCTGGAAACCAAGCGGTCATCATGGTTGCGGTTTTCGAGGAATTTGATTGAAGTTTGGATACCTTCTTTGGTCCTTGGTGAGTCCGCAATGGGTAGGCCTGGCTGAATTCCTCAATGAGGAAGTCCTCATGTCGTATAAGTGCTGATCCCGAGGATCTTCGACAAGCAGCAATGCATTTCCTGTTCGTAGATGTCTTTTTCCGTCTTCCATGCCTTGTATCTTCCCCAGAACTGCCTTTCGACACGGAGTGAACTCGTCCTGTTCCCTGTTTCGCGATGGAGACTTTGAAAATGGCCACGATTCGGAAGATGTTCAGTTGTGAACGACTGACCTTGTTGTTCAGAGCTCGCGAGGCTTGTCTGTCGCGTGGGTTTGCGTTGAGATCGGATGGAAGCGGATTGAATCCTGTGACGAGTGTTGCGTCTGACGATCAGACATATCGGAAAGAAACAAAACTACATTGACTTCCAAACCGAGTTCTATTGAACGATGTGTACTTTCAACCTGTCGGGAAACCTCACGCTGCTAATACCCGGTGTTCCTCTGTCTGGACTGCGACGCTGCTCTCCACGACCTTGCGCTTCATGACTCGAGACGCGATGACCGTGATATCGTCGGGCATTCCTCCGCCCCAGAGCAAGTCGTTTTCCTTCGCTAGCCGAGCAAACGGCGAGTCGCGAGAGCGGTCCAACGACAACTCGTACGCCTTGTCGACCAGCTTCTTGGTCATGGCCTCGAGCTCTGGCTCGGCACTCACGATCTCCAGCAGCACGTCTTCGTCGACGTTGTCAAAGAGACCATCCGTTGCGAGAATAATCAAGTCGCCTTCCAGCACTGGTACTCGCAAACGCACGCCGCTTGAGGGAGTCTCGAACATCGGCCTCTCGTTCATAGGCGTCGGCGACGGCGACGGCGTGAGCTCCAGGTCCTTGGTCACTTCCTGGCGGATCTCTTGGCCGACAAAGCCCAACTGGAACGGACAGTTGAAGTAGTGGAGCTGCTGAGGCGAGCGGTACGACACGTGGGCGCCCTTGCGGCGACCGGCGGTCGTGAGATCGGCGTCTCGGTCGCGAATCTTGCGAGATAGCGAGCCGTCAAGGGTACCACGCTGACGAGCAGTCTCCTTATCGGACTTCTTGTCGCGGATGATCAGAAAGCCCGAGTCACCCACGTTGATAGCATGGAGCTCGGCGGCCTGCGGGTCCAGCGAGATCACACACGCCGTCGCACTGCCGACGATCTCCTTCTGGAGCACAGTCGACCACGCGGCGTGGAGCACTTCCCCTGGGTCCACGCGGTGCTCCTTGGCGTACGAGATCTGCGAGGCTTTGTGCGCTGCCCGCATGAGCTCTTGCGAGTACAGCTTCGCACTGATCCCCTTCTCGAACCACGAGCCGACGCCGTCCGCAACGCCCATCGCTAGCACGTCGGACGGCCCGAATTCCTTACGGAAACGACCCGTTTCCGGGTCGAAGACCTCGGTGTTTGGGTCCAGCGTGCCGATAAAGTACGCGTCTTCACCGCCAGTGTCTTTCTTGCCAGGATGCGGGATGGACATCGCGAACGAGTGGAGGAAGAAGTCCCAGTGCTCGCCCGGCACCTTCTTCCTGCAGAGCAACACGCACGTCCACGTGAGTCCCTCTGATACACACGCCTCTCATTCTATAACTCTTACTCTGTCGTGGATGCGTCCACCAGCGACGTGTTGACCGGAAGCCCCTTGCGTGGGAGGATCACGTTGATATAGTCCGACTTGGCACTGCGCAACCCAACACCACAGACAGTCAGCCTTCTCTCTCTCCTCACACTGAGCCTCACGACACACTCACCTGGTGTGGATCGCGCTGTCCACTTCGTCCCGTCGGTGCAGCAGCGACGCGATGTCGATCAGCGACACCGTGCCCAGCAGCTTGCCGCCCTCGAGCACCGGGATCTCCCCTCGCCCCGACAGCGCCATCACGGCTCGACACTACAGTACACAACCATCACACCATAATCAGTCCACCGCTCGTCTCCCAGTCATCTCTCCCGCTCGTACGTACGTCCTCCAGCGAGTCTTCTGGCTTGACGTGGAGGATCTCTCGCGCCGGGATCGCGATCTCGATGATCTTGGTGTTCCAGTCGACGGCGCCTTGCTGGCTGTTGCCGTGAGGCGCCGACGCGTCGTCTGCGTCCCCGCCGATGCCCTTCATCTTGGCGATCCGCTCGAGCAGGATGTGGTTGGTCACGAGCCCCACGACCTTGTGCTGCGCGTTCACGACCACGAGCGTGGCCGAGTTCTCGTTCTGCGCGAGGTACTTGACGGCGTCGCGCACGGTCTGGTACTCGAACACGTAGTGCGTCTGCTTGCTGCGGAACTCCTTGGACACGGCGAGCAGGTCGGCCACCGTCTCTCCAGGAGAGGAGGAGGAGGAGGAGGAGGAGGAAGTGGACGCGAAGGCTCGAGATGGCGGCGCGAAGCGAGCGCTAGCGGCCGCGAGAGAGGTCCGCAGTAGCCGCCGGTGGGTCGGTAGGCGCTGCAGGAGTCGCGCATTGGCGCGTAGAGGCCGCGTGAGCAGCAGCAGCGTCATGGGGAAGAGAGAAGGTCGTTCGTCTACACGGTGCCACCCACGGTCTCACCTGCCGGTCCTTCAAGTGAGCAGCTCCGTTGAATGAGAGATGGCACTAAGCGAAGACAGTGGCATTCAAGCGGGGGAATGACATGGATTTGAATGCATTTCGACCAATGAGATGAGAACGTTGCGGATATTTGACCAATGATAGAGCTTCAAGAAGGGTTTAGACGCGGAAGATCATTCTGCAACGCACATCTCCGCGGGAAAACGAGAAAGAACAGGCAGCATGTTGGGTCTCAAGTATGTGATGGCCAAGTCCAAGGAGCTCACGTCCAAGCTGGAGCTGGGCAGCGTCGTGGGCAATGTCCGTAGCGGAAACGCAGACGCATCTAGCCGTGCAAGTTCGGTGGCTGGAAGCGACGCCGTTGGCGCGCAATCGACCGCTGACGGCAGTGATGGACTTTCCGGTCTACCCGGCCACGCCTTTCTCGTCGCCCAAAACCATGACTGGGACGCCGTGCTCACGCAGCATCAGAAGCTGCTCAACAGGTGTGTCGAGCATCAATGTGTATGAGTTTGATTGATGGAGTTGGGCGGTCTAACAAATGATTGATGATCCTCAGTGGCGAGGAGCTCAGTGAGGAGCTGGTGCGAGCACGCAAGCGGCTGCAGGACCAAGTGGAGAGCGAGGCGTACGTCACGCAGCACTTCCACGAGATCGCGCGCGTGCGAGAGTCCATCGGCGCCATTCGGTACGTCGAAATCGCGGCTAAACTGGAGTTAAAATGGTGGATTTTGACCGCGTTTTGTGGTGGCAGTGGCATCGTGGAGAAGATCGCATTGGACGTGGAGGACGTCGAGCAGCTTCTCATGTAAGCAGGGCTTGCTAGTGCCTGTATGTCTGTCTGTGCGGTGTTTTGCTGATAGTTTTGTTGTGTCTACAGCCAGCAAACAGAGGAGTTCATGGCCGCCCAGAATGCGTCATTTGTAGCGCAACAGGTGAGAAAGAACAGCATCCCTATTAGGAGGCTCTAAATCTGATGATAGGGCTTGTGTCTGTTTGTAGGAGCATGAGCTGGAGCGGTTCGAGGCTCGCATTCTGGAGGAAAAGGAGGACCGCAAGCGCCAGCTTCTGGAGGCGAGACGCCACGTGCTGGCGGCGGCGTTCCAGAACGACCTCAAGACGTACCAGACGCTGGTGTCGTACCAGGGAGCGGCTCTCACGCAGGGCGCTGTGACGGCGTCGGCGGAGGAGAGCTTGGAGTCGGTGGATCTGGTCGTGACGGCGGACGAGGCGCAGTTGGAGGCGTTCTATGACTCGGAGGATGATGAGAGCGAGCCGGAGATCAGTCAGGTACCTGGCTTTGAAGATGAGGAAGAAAAGGCTGACGACGTAGAAGACCACGAGGCGACACAGGCTGAAGAGACGGATGCAGTGGCTGTGACTGAGCAGCTTCCCCCTGTGGAGACTGAGGAGCTTGGGACGCTAGAGCAGGAGGAGAAGGAGACGACGGCGTAAATTAGGAAGCAGGTAGGTAGGTAGGCACCATGGGTGGGGAATGCAGGCGTATTTATAAATGGACAGGTCTGCGGCACTGCTCCTCTCTTCCTGGGCCTCTGGACGCTCGCCTTTCAGGTTGCTGGACTCTGGAATATTCCCTCTTTCCATCAAGAAGATCCCTGTGCGCCATGGAAGCCAAGCACGTGTCGATCTCTGCGAGCGATCTCGCCAAGACCACCAAGTCGCTCAAGGCCGCCAAGTCGCGAGAACACGCTGACTCGCTCGAGTTCGACGCTGATGTAGCGGATCGTATTGGTAAGTGGAGCACTGGATGTTGCTTCAAGTATCAGCGACTGACTCTGCATGTTGCTCTTGATACAGCGGTGTTGTATGAAAAGCACGACGGCGACGTCCGCGCGGTCTTCGAGGAGCTCGACGAGTCGCCACGTAAGGCGCTTAAGTACCCGCCGACGAGCGCCGCTGAGTTCGGGAAGAAGTACGCGCAGGGCTTCTACACGTACGCCGAAGAGAAGTAAGGAAGCAGAGACCGACGGAAAGAGACAAATAAATTATGAACCTCGGCTTTTACTCGGACGGGATCGTGACTTGCACAAGAGCTTCCTCAGTGCTAGCAGCAGCGTCTTGTGCCTCGCCAACAGGAGCAGGGAATGCTGCCGAAGCCTCTGTAGTAACGATTGCTTTGGCTGAGGCTGAGGCTTCGACGGTCTCAGCTAATGGAGTTGGTGTCTCGTTTCCGGCAGGCTCCACCCTAGCCACGGAGGTCGGCTCCGTCGCTACGATTGCTGCGTCAACGTCACTCAAGGCCTTCGTGGCCTCGGCAGACTCAGTGGCTCCTTGTGTGTCCGGCGTAACAATAGCAGCAAGCGTTGCGGCTGCCTTGAGTCTCTTGGCTGCCGCGACGATCTCAGCCACTGCGAGTCGGTACTTGGCGTTGGCCTCGATGGCGTAGCTCTTGACAGGCGCCTGCATGGCTTCCCACGTGAGCATGCGCTCGCCAGCGGATCGCTTGATGCCGTACTGCACAGTCTCCTCTTGCCACACACGCACTAGCTCGCCCTTGTCGTTCTTCTGGAAGCCTAGCTTCTTGTCTGGAGAGAACCGCCGAGCCACAGTCTTACGGAAGTAGTCCGTAAACTCGGGAATCACCACTTCGCTCGTACGGCTCGACAGCAGCCGTGGAGTAGCGACCTTCGCAGCAGTAGCAGACGTAGAATCAGTGGGCGCGGGCTCCGGAAGCGGTGCTACCGACGCGACGGATAAACGGGCTGAGCTCTTCGGTGGAGCTGCAACATCTGAGGCATCTGTAGGCGGTGCTTGGACTGGCTGGTCCGTGGCATTTGGCTCGTTGGTAGGAGTCTCTGTTGCTGGTGCCGGTGAAGAAGCCTCCGGCGATGCTTTCGCTGGCGTCTCGCCTGTAGCTGTGGTGGTTTCAGTAGGAGCTGTGGGATCGATGGTGGTCTTGTTGTCCACGTGGACTTTCGCCGTGGCTTTGGCTCGGTTCATCCGTCGCAGCTTGATGTCCTGGATCTTCTTGTGGATCTTTTGCTTGGTTCTGCGCCACAAGGCGTGGAGGACCACACCCAGTGTGCGTCGGAAGATGGGCCACAGCAGCTGAGAGATCACGGTCGAAAGCAGCAGCGCCACGACCAGCAGTGCGAAGAACAGGAACACGACCATGGCGTTCGTCCGCACGACCTTGACGATGAGTCCGTTTTCGCCCAGCGGATCGAACTTGGAGGCTTGCTGGTAGAACTCGTCGTAGAGCTGGTTGGCCGTGATGACCGTGTTGTTGGCGTCCACGACGTCCACGTTGAGCAAATCGAGCACGAGCTTGAGGTCGATGGTCGTGGCTTTCATGAGGTTTTTGTTGCCGTACATCCACGTGGAAAACGACAAGTGCAGCGCCAGCGTCCAAGGCAGCACGCTGAGTGCGGTCTCGCCCAGATCTTCGTCGTACGCTGTCTTGACGCTGTACAAGTGGATGATCGAGAGCTTATCGAACCAAAACGTGCCGAACGCCGTGAGCGACGCGATGAACAGCAGCACGGGCGAGCCGCCGCAGAACATCATGGTCACGAACAGCGAGTTGAGCACGAGCGGATACCGTACCGAGATGTCAAAGGCCGGCCCGGCGTACAGCTTGTTCATTTGGTCCTGCGTTCTCAGCTTGCGACGCTGGAGCCTACGCATGATGGGCCCCACGAGGAACATTTGGATGAACAACACGATCTGTGGCACGAACGCGTTGATAAGCATGGTCATGGTGATGCCCATGCCCACAGTCGGGTACCAGTCGCGCTCAAAGTCGCTGTATTTGCCCTGGAAGAGGTCTCCGAGCAGTGGGAACCCTTGCAGATTGAGAGCTGCGTTCACGACCAACACGATGATGGCTGTGTTGAGGAACTGCGCGCCAAACATCTTGATGGCGATGGCCGAGGCCTTGGCGGACTCACTCGAGTGGGCTTCAAACGTCGCAAAGGCTCGCAAAATGGCCTTGAGCAGCATGTTGACGATCACCACGATACCCGCCGCGACGTACATGAACACGTTGCGAGACACGTAGTCGGTGATGAAGCCTCGGCACGGCGTGACCTCTTTCCACAGCGTCTGCGGCCCTTGGAACAGTCCGTACTTCTTGATACTCTCCGACACAGCTTCCTTACACAGACAGAAGAGGATGTTGGTCTCCGGGTACGACTCACAGACCTCGCCGGCGTCGACCAGGTCCTGGTCAAAGCACGGGATCGTACTGCACGTGGTGTTGGACGTGTCCGAGATGCACGGCTCCGTGCACCGCGTGGACGTGGAGTACGTCTTGGCGGCACGCGTGACGTTGAGCGCGTTCACGATGCCATTGTCGTAGGCAATGTGGTACCGTGGCTTGCCCGTGGCACTCGCGTCACATGTCTTGTTGGCGTCCCACTCGAGATGCCACTTGATGCGGCTATTGTCGTAGAACGAGTCGTTGCCATAGAATACAAGTGGCAGCGTGTAGTCACAGAAGCCCGCCGTGACCATCTTCTTCTTCATCTCCTGTTGCGCAGACTGCGCGCCCGAGATGATACCGCACGACAATAGCAGCAGCATGAACGTGATGAAATTCGTCAGTGAGCGGCGGTAGAAGCGTCCGCGGTCCGTGACTTCGAGGTTTTCCCATAGGATGTTGGACGGCTCGGGCGCCGGACGAACGATCAGCGGATACTTCTTGTCGCCTCGGAAGCGAAGCCCCTTGGGCTGGAAACGCCGCGTGATCCAGCGTGTCGACGACCGGTAGTCGTGCAGACAGCGACGGCGCGATTCAATGTTGTTGAACACGACGAACGCGCACTCGGTGGCCTCCCAGTCGAACGCCTTCTGCGTCGTGCTGACCTTTGCCATGGCCTTCTTTCCGGACTTGACGGCCGTACCGATATCCTCTTTCGTGGACACGGCCGACGGCGTAACTTTGCCCTTTTTCAGCGCCTTGATTTTGCTGGTTTTAGCCTCAAGCTTGACGTTCAACGTCTCGAGCGACTTGATCGCCTGCTGCAGCAGCTTCTCGTCGCTCGGCTTGAACGCCTTCTTGCCTGTAGTCGGTAGCGTCTTCTTTTCTTCCTCCAGGATCTGGATCAGCTCCTGGGTCTCCGCTATCTTGCGTGTCAGTGCCTCCATGGACAGGAACGTCTTCAGCAGACCGCCCGTCGGGTGGCCGATGCTCACTTCGGCGATCCACGTGTTCAGGTACAGTTCCTTGGTGATGCTGGTCGTGCAGGCCAAGTGGTCGAGGGTCTGGACCGTGTTGCGGTTCACAGCGTTGCGTGACACCGACGTCTTGACCTTGCGGCGCCGCCCCCAGCAGCAGCCAAACCACAGCGGATTGTACTCTTCATCCTTCGTGAGGTCGTAGCGGAAGTTGAAGTGGTCGACGATCTCCTTCTCCGTGGCGTCCGACGGGAGTCCTTTGACGTAGATTGCAAACTTGGCGGGCGTGAGGTTCTCGTTCATGTGGGCGTCGATCGCACGTCGAGCTCGGTGGCGGTAGTACAGAAAGAAGATCAGGAACCCAAACGAGTAGAGCACGTCACAGATCGTGATGATCCACGAGACGGTGACCGGGTCGGTCGTGAACGGCGTGTCCACGGTGGTCCAGTTGCAGTCGATGTAGCCCTTGGGCAGACACAAGTCCTGGTCCGTCATCGTATCCGGGTTCACGCCCTGGTTCCCCAGTGACGAGTACGCCATTTGCAGCGGATCAGCCATGTTCTCGTTCACGCCGTTGCCCGAGAGGTTGACGATGATGGCAGGCAGCGACACGATGCCCATGCACAGGAACGTCACGCCGAGGTACTTGGTCAGCATGAAGTAGAGCTGCATGCCGATGCCCAACGCGCCGATGTCGGCCATGTCGGCGTCGAACACCGACTTGTTGCCGCCTGCAAGACGGTCGAGTTTCGCCAGTGCTATGGCACGCTTGGACATGGCGGAATAGTCCTTACTATCGATTGTGGGCACCACAGCCCTCGGAGACGGAGGGGCCAGGCCTGGTGCTGGGGCTGATGGGGAGTTGGGCGAGGCTGGGGCGTCGTTGGCCACAAGGATCGAAGGGTCGGGGGCTGGCGCTGGCACTGCAGAAGCCTGGAGATCCACATCTAGCTGCAGCGTGTCGACTGACCTCGGAGACGCAGCCTTTGATGCTGGTCTTGGTGACGCTGAAGCTGACGCTCTCGGTGATGTAGCAGCCACAGCCACTGGCTGCCCTCTTGGCGATGTAGCAGCAACAGCCGCCGGCTGTCCTCTCGCCGACGCAGGCGCTGAGGCTGAAGCATCGGGCGGTGAGTTGTTCACCTGAGATGTCGGTGGCATGAGCGGCACTCGCGGTGACGCAGTAGGCGATACTGCAGGCTGCGAAGCGACGACTGGCTCGGGTTCAGGCCGTCGCGCGGACGCCGGCGGCGTCTTGGGCTTCTCGATGGCGCCATTCACGGGATCGTCGGGCACGATCAGCGTTGGCAGTGAGCCCAGAGATGCGTCAAATAGACCGCTGTCTGCGTCGCCTCCACCGCCATGCTGAGCCATTGTGCTAATACCAAAGTGTGGCGTCGGAAAGGAGGCGCTTCACGAGTTGGAGGCTGGCGGTTTAGAGCTCGGCAGTTGCAACTGTCGCGACTCTTGGTGCCGCCAAGGCGGGCGATGACACGAACGAACACAACCTCGTCACCGTTTGGTGTGCGCATGGTGTGCCGCTGCACACGCATTGAGACAGGCGGCTGGGGGGAGGGGGGCTTCAACATCCACTCTCCGTACCGGTATACACTGGTATCTATCCTACTGACTTATGTTAAGTGAGAAAATACCAGTATTCCACATCTACTGTTTTGTGTTAATTCTGCCAGTCTGGTCATCAGCGCCATGGTGACTAGTGACTTCCTGGGCGTCATTGGTCTGGCTCTCGTTCTGGGTTGTTCGCCCACATTCACCGTGGCCGTATACTTCCAGCGGATCGCAACGCCCCTCCACCCACTTGGGTGAACCGAAAAGCGCAGCCATCCAGCAGCATGAGACAGCCACGACAACATCAAACATTCGACTGATTGATGGAGCCGACACCACTCGCGCTCTCTTCCGCCTCCAGGTCCATCAACCGATTGATTGATTGATTGATCGCTTCACCGCCGTGTTTGATTGATCGAGCATCCAGCGTTTGATTTTCATCATCACCATGGACGCTCCCGTGCAGCTCATCTGCCTGTCGCCGTCGCTCGTCATCACCAGCGTCAAGAAGCACGCCAACCGCAATCCGTTCTACCCGTTCCTGTCCTCGGCCGCACCGCCTCCATCCGCCTCAGCCTCAGGCTCTGATGCGTGCCGTCCGGAGCCCTTCCAGCTCGTGAGCTGGCTGCTCGAGCTGCTCTTCTACTCCTCCGACCGCCTGGACGTCGACACTGCGTCCCCACGCAGCAGCCAGCGCTTCCTGAGCTACGTGGAGACGCAGCACGAGCTGTCCATCGTGTTTGAGGACTCGCTGCTGTCCATCTTCCCACACAATACGCTCGAGTATGAGCCCATCCGCTGGAAGGCGCTGCAGGTCGCGAGCGCCGGCGCTGGCGCGTTTCTCAACCAGCTCTCCACGCTCACAGAGCTCACGACGCAGCTCGCGCGCAACCAGATCAGCGTCTTCCAGATCTCCACGTACCAGACCGACTTCAGTACGTTTCTGTATGCCACCATGGTCTCCGATAACTCCACTCACTCACTGTCTGTTGGGCTACTGTAGTTCTGGTCAAGATTGAAGACCTGGAGCGTGCGATCCGATGCCTGCGGTCGTTCTGCGACGTAGAGATGGAAGACGGCGAGTCGCTCATGCCGTCGCCATACACTGAGAGCGACTCGCTCCGTGGCTCGTTCACGGAGCTCAACATCGACCCTGTCGACGAAGTCGCGCTCGTGCGCCAGCACACGCTCAGCGTACCCGACAAAGTGGATCTCTACCTCGTGCAGATCGACAAATCGTGTGTGCGGCGTCACATGTACGCGCTTGTGCGTCTGCTGTTCGGTCAGTCCAGTCCTGCCGCCAGTCAAGAGCCGCAGGAAAACCAGTCCGTCGCGCCTGATGGCGGCAAGATCTTCTTGAGCTACTCCGAGTCGGGCGAGGACGTCTCGGTCGTGACCTCGGATCTCGCTTTCGTCGAGCAGATCCAGCAGCTCGCGTACCGAGGAGAGCCTGGCGTGATGGTGTCGCCCGACTGCTGGAAGGTCGTGCAGATCGGAGACAAGAACTTGGGCTTTGCCGAGACGGGCATCGTCGCCGGCCACACGCGCGTGCTGCTCAACGCCGGCACGATGGTGTTCTACCTGAGCACGTACGCCACGGTACGATCTGCCAGGCCACTGTGCCAGCTTCCGTGCTGCATGAAACGATTGATTGATTGACTGACTGATGTCCGTGGCTTTGTGTATTAGGACTTCATGCTCATCAAAGAGGACGAATGGGACGACGCGCTGCGAGTCCTGCACGACCACTTTCGCGTCGTGCAAGGCGGCTTCGTGCCGCTCACGACGGAGGACTCGGACACGCTGAGGACACTGTGAGGTCCGTGAATCGTACATCTATTTAATCAAAAACGAAGCAGCTCCAGGAGATGAAAAGCATTCGTCTTGTATTATGAATTGAGATGCCGACCCAGTGGACGAGCAGCACTCGGAAGCTACGCTAGAAAAACTCTTCTGCCGACTCGGAAGCTCTGGTCCAAGTCGCGGACAACGGTCAGCTTACCACTTGGCACGCAGGTCGTTCGGGAACGCGGCCACGAAGTTGCTCCACTTCTCGACGTTCGGGTGCTTCTTCAAGATGTCCTTGCCGATCACCTTGACCTTCTCGAACACCTGCGAGTCCTCCTTGGTCGGCTTGTCACCGTTCAGGAACGTGTTCTGCTCCAGACGGTTCTCGATCTCCTCGAGCACGACCGAGCCAGTGATGGTCATGGCCGAGTGCTCGCCCTGGACCTGCTCGTCCGGCTTCATGGCCGGGAAAAGCAGCACCTCCTTGATGTTGAACTTGTTGCTCAGGAACATGGTGAGACGGTCGACGCCGCAGCCCCAACCGCCGGTTGGTGGCAGACCGTACTCCATGGCCGTGCAGAACGACTCGTCGTGTGGCTGGGCCTCGTCGTCGCCGGCGGCGGCCTGCTCCATCTGCTCGATGAAACGCTCACGCTGAACCCTGTAAAGCCACACAAACATCAATCATTAGTGTCTGAGCGATCTGTCAAACAGGAGGCAGGCACACGTACTTGGGGTTGTTGAGCTCCGTGTACGCGTTACAGATCTCCGAGCCGGCGAGGAAGAGCTCGAAGCGCTCGGTGAGGCCGGCGTGCTCACGGTGGTACTTGGCGAGTGGCGAGTTGAACACTGGCTGGTCAGTGATGAAGAACGGCTTGGTCCAGTACTCGCGGTTGTCCTCGATGAACAGACCCACGAGCTTGTCAAGCAGACGAGCAGCCGAGCGAGGCGGCGAGCAGTCAATGCCGTACTTCTGCACGAGCGACTCGAGCACAGCGACGCACTGCACTGGGTCCTCGATCGGGATCTTGGTGCCAGTGGCCTCCTCCACGGCTGCGACCATGCTCACACGGCGGAACGGCGGCGTGAAGTCGATCGTGATCGGGTCCTCCTCTGGGTCGCGCTGGATCGTGAGCTGGTAGCTGCCCGTGATCTGCTTGACCATCTCCGAGAACAGCTTCTCGGTCATGTCCATGAGGTCGTGGTAGTCGGCGTAGGCCATGTAGAACTCGCAACTCGTGAACTCTGGGTTGTGCGTGAGATCGATGCCCTCGTTACGGAACTGGCGTCCGAGCTCGTAGACACGGTCAAGGCCGCCGATCACGAGCTGCTTGAGGTACAGCTCGGGCGCCACACGCATGAACAGGTTCATGTGCAGGTCGTTGTGGTACGTCACGAACGGCTTGGCCGTGGCGCCGCCGACGATCATGTTCATCATCGGCGTCTCGACCTCGAGGAAGTTCTGGTCGTCGAGGAACTTGCGGATAAAGTTGACGATCTTGGCACGCGTGTGGAACACGTTGCGGGTCTCGTCGTTCAGGATCAGATCCAAGTAGCGCTGGCGGTAGCGCGTATCCTGCTGCATCTTCATGCCGCCGTGGACCTTGGGCAGCATGTGCATGCACGGCGAGAGCAGCACGAGCTGCTTCGGGAACACCGACAGCTCGCCCTTCTTCGACTTGCCCGGCGCGCCGACGACGCCCACAATGTCGCCACGACGCAGCACGCTGTGGATCTTGAAGAACGCCTCCTCGCTCTCGTACGCGTCGGCCGACGACATGATCTGGATCTTGACGCCCTCGCCGCGCAGGTCGTAGAACACGAGCTTGGAGCCTGACGCGCGCTTGCTGTGGAGACGGCCAGCCACGGAAACCTGCACGTCGTTGAGCACCTCGCCGGTCTCGAGCGACGAGTACTTGGCGTGGAAGTCAGGCAGCGACACGGAGACGTGGAACTTGTGCGGGTACGGGTTCACGCCCTCCTTCTCCAGCGCCACGAGCGCACGCTCGCGGTTGGCGAAGTACGCCGTCGGGTCCAGCTCGTCGTCGTTGTCCAGCGCGAGGCCTGGGCCGGCCTTCTTCGCAGGCGCAGCGGCAGCCTTCTCAGCCTTGGCGGCGGCCTTCTCGGCCTTGGCAGCCGCCGCCTTCTCGGCCTTGAGGCGGCGCTTGAGCTCGTTCTTGCTCAGGCCTTCGTCGCCGGCGGCGGGCGCAGGTGGGGGCACGGTCTTGTCCGCTGGGGAGCTCATCTTTGATAGATTTCTGCGAGGAAGCAAGCGAAAATGGAAGTGAGCATTGGATGTTCGGCGAGGTGACGCACGGGACGCCGCGTAGCTATCCATCCACGGGGTATCCGCCGCTGGGAGATGGCTCACTGGAAAGCGCTTGGACGGCACTTTCCGATGAGCATACTCTCGTGGCTGTGCACGCAGTAGATGGAGAGCTAGCACGCATCGAAGGGCGGTGCATTTTCGTCACCATGGACGCATCTCGACCATCACTTACCCCTTCAACGAAGCTTCCTGGTGAGTGGCTGCCTGCTGGTTGGTTTTGGTTCCGTGGAGAACCGTTCCGCTGGAGATCTTCTGGTGGAGAACAAAAACCACTGCGGGTCAAAAACCACAGTCCACCCATCTTACATTCACGGGCCGGGTTTCTGGTTTCTGTTTCTAAACCCATTGACCCATATGATGAAAAACCGGTTTGGAGACCGGTATTCTGGCGGTGATGGATTCCTTCCTTGAAGTTGAGCCACAGACGCAGAATGGAAAGAACAAATGGGGACAGTGAAGAGATATGGGATCTTCTCTTTGGGGAGTCGTATCATGAAAAGGCAGATGAGCACAGCGCAGCGCCTTCGCTCCCTCATTAGCCAAAGAACGCGCCTTCACACTCGTGAAAATTCTGGCCTTCTAATCCGCGCCCCACACCCCGAATCGTCTATCAAAGTCTGCCCTTCTCGCCATGGTGCAGCTCCACGACGTGCTCCATATCTCGCCATTCGCGGCGCTGCTCGTGGCCTACGTGGCGCCTAAGGACGCTTTGTGTCTACTAGTTGCTGCTGTGGAAGGGGATCTGCACGATGGTGTGCGCCAGTTGCTCACGCATGTGCACAATTCGGCACTGAAGACCCACGATGATGATACAAAGGCGACGCTGGTGTTGCATTGTGCTGCGGCGTTTGGCTGTCAGCGTGCGCTGCTGAGGCTGCTCGAGAGCGGAGGCATCCAAGCGTACGCTGCCATGGAATCGCCGTCGTCTCTGCCAATGGGGAGGCTTGAAGATCGACTGTCAAAGGCTCAAGTCGAGTTTCCGGCCGAGGTTCTGTACCACGCTGCCACGCGAGGCGACCGTGAGGCCATCGCGTGGCTTGCACCAGTGACGCGCTACGATACGAGGCACGCCATGGTCTCTGCAGCTGCTTGTGGCTATTTGGACGTGGCGTACTGGCTGTGGAAGACTGAGACCGTGAAGTGTGAGAGGGATGAGTCAGTACTGTGGGTGCTGGACGAAGAAGGCGATGCGTTGTGCGGCCAGTGGACGACGAGCGCAGGCACTGTGTTTGCATCGAGAGACCATGGTGTTGTTCGACTTAAGCAGCACGATAGGGCTGCAGTTGGTGGCTTCGCGTGTGCCATGGACTGTGTCGCTGCTTGCGGAGACGTTGAGCTGCTGAGAGGCATGCATCAAGTTTCGTGGTCTTTTACGAGCCATGCGATGGTCGCAGCGGCGACAAACGGCCACTTGGAGGTGCTGCGGTGGCTGCTTGATGTCTGCACAGACCCCCAAGGCACTGGCAGCTGGGTCGCATCCGCTGCTAACGGCGCGGCTCGGAACGGACACCTCGTGGTTCTCCAGTGGCACCAATCGAAGCCTACAGCAGGCGTGTTCGTGGCAGCGCTTGAAGGCGGTCACATGAAGGTTCTACAGTGGATACGCGAGCACGGAGACGTGGACCCTTGGTCGTTGCCTGGGCTTCCACCACGTGCGGCTCTCATGGAAGCCGCGTGCGTATCAGGAAATCGCTTACGAGTGCTCCAGTGGCTGGAACAGACCACGAACATTCGGACAGTGACGGCGTCGGCGATGAGCTATGTGATCAGCCAGGGTGACATCCGCACTGCCCAGTGGCTAGCCGATCCCATGGGCGACGGAGACAACCTCTCCCACTGGAACTGGGTCGTCGCCAAGTGGATGAGCTACGAATTCGCTCTGTGGCACAACGCGACGCTGGCGAAGGCGGCTCTCAACGGCCATTTGGACATCGTACAGTGGCTCGCGCAGGCAGGACCGCTCCACAAAGTCGAAGTTGACACGCTGTGGCGATGCGCTCGATCCGGCCACTTGGACGTCGTGGCGTTCCTGCTCAAGAACCCATCGCATTTGCCGAAAGGCGTTGAGTTCCTGCCGACTTCGTGGACGAGTTTCTACGACTCCGTCGACGAAGAGCAGACGAAGGAGCTTATGGAGTGGGCTTGGCATCAGCGAGCGAGTGATCAGGTGTGGGCGAGGCCGTATGTCGAGCTGTGGCTCTCGTATGACGCTCGCAAATGTCGAAGCGTGCCATGGCTACGAGAATGGGCTGTCCACACAGGAATCTCCATCGATGAGAACCATAAGAGTCTGAAAGGTAGCGTCTTTCACGGTTGAGACCAAGCTGGATGCAAGTTCAAGTGGATGTGGGACACCGCGTGTGGGAGGAGGCGACCCAACCGTGGGGTGCCCCAACTGTGAGCCCGTTGGCTCTTGAGTGCGTTTGACCACTCAGTTAGCATTCTTCAGTCTAGTCTTCCATTCCCGAACACGCTCGATAGGCACAAATGGGTCGGTTGCTGTCTCCTTTCGTTTGGCTGCCGGGGCCAAGTCTCCTGCTCCTTGACTCGAGAAATCGACACCATGGAGGCAGTCGTGGCACGCTGCGGTAAGTGCCATGAACAAGTCCCGTGGGTTCGTGCCAACCTTCGCCCGACACGGAGCGTCGCAGAGCAGTCGCGAAAATGCCGACTATGCCAGCGTGTCTATCACACGAGCTGTATCCACCCGGACTGGCGGAACGAGGTGAAATTCGACTGCCTGCCGTGTAACCAGGTTCGACGTGCAGGCGAAGAAAGCGCGCTCCTGCCGCTAGCCAAGCTGGCGCTTGTGACGAGCACAGTGGTGATGACCAACAAATGAAGCCAGGAAGTGAGCGAGATGTGAAGACGCGGACGACACGCGCGCACGCACGGGCAGGAGATGCACAGGGGACGACGGATTACACCAAGATGAAGGCACGACGATCGCCCCGAGGCTCAGTTGGCATGCAGCCCACGAGTGGTGCAGGTGGAACTGACACCACTGAAGAAGACACCTCACCACAACCGCCGCTCCAAGACAAAAGCACTGAGGACCCTTTCGAGAGCTACATGGCCGCGGCTGCAATGGCGGGAGTCCGCGACCCTGCAACTGCAGCGAAGGGCTTCAAGGCATTCCGTGAAAACGCTCAGTGAGCTCTTTGTCGTCGCGCGCGATCGGTTTTTGTGAGCTTTGTGTTGTTGATGAAGTGGATTTGTGAATGAAGTTGCTTTTCTGGTCCCCTGCGCGTGTTCACCGTTTGAAAAGGATACCCACTTCACTTTGGATGACATCGTATCCCCAGGATGTCGATCGCAGCCGCTGTGGACATTTCCGTTCGATCATGTGCCATGGAAGCTATGCATTGACTCATTACTCTATGCGATGAACTGAATGTTGCGGTGCGGTTATCATCATCTCGGTCTTCCCACTCTACATACAACTACAACAACGCGAAGCCAGTGTCCAGAAGGGCTTGAGGGCGACGCATTCATCTTCTCTTGGCGACAGGTATCGCACTCCTTCACATGGGAGTCGATCCGCCGTCGAGTGACGATCCAACGCTTCACGTCGTTTCAAAACTGTCTGCATTTGCTTAGTCACAGTGGGTCTTCTTGGCCTTCTTGCCCGACTTGCCCGTGGCCGCAGGAGTTGGGGCAGGAGCAGGAGCCGAGCCCGAGTCCGAGGCGTTGTCGTCACCCGAGTCATCATCATCGTCGGCAGCCGTCGAGTCAGCAGCGGCAGGCGTCGCGGCGCCCGGGGCCGGGGCGGTCGTGATCGACTCAGCGGCAGCAGGGGTCGTGTTGCCCGAGCCAGCGGCAGGAGTGGCGGCAGGCGTGGCAGCAGGGGTGGCAGGGGTCACGGTCGGCGTGTCAGCAGCAGGGGCTGGCGTGGCGGCAGGGGGAGCCGTGGTCGCGGCAGGAGCCGAGGTGGTCGAGCCCGAGGTCGAGCCGGAGCCGCCTGGGATCGTGACCTGGAGCGCACCAGTCGTGTCGGCGAGACCGAAGTACTTCTCGTAGTTCATGCCGCTGTACGAGACCGTAGTGTCGTACATCATGAAGAAGTACGAGTTGGTGTGGGACGCCGACCAAGTCGCGAAGTCGTTCAGGAACGACTGCGTGGTCTCCTTGCTCGGCACGTTGCCCGACTGGGTCTCGCCCTGGCGCGGCCAGCCCGTCTCCGTGAGCGCGAGCTTGCTCTCGGCGTACTTGGCCGTCATCTGGGCCCACTGGGCCTCGAGCTTCTCGATCGGCTTGGTGGTTCCCGAAGTGAAGAACGGGTAGATGTTGACACCAATGGTGTCCGAGGCCGCCGACAGAGCCGCCGCGCCATCGGCACTCAGCCACTCGTTGATACGCTGCACAGAGCCGACCTTGATGTTCAGACCCGACGTGCACGCCTTGATCTGGTTGATATAGCCCACGAGCTCATCGGCCGAGTACGTGCCAAAGTCTCCGTTCTTGAGGTTCTCGTTGCCGACGTAAATGCCCGCCACGGAGCCAGGGTTACGCTTGGCGCCGTCACAGGCCGCCGTGATCTCTCCGGCGATGCCGCTCTTGTCGCCCATTTGGATGCCGACGGCGACCTTGAGACCGGACGAGGCAGCGGCGTCGATGACGTTGACGCCGCTGAAGCTGGCGTGGAACGTGCGGAAGCTGGAGAAGTACTGCTTGATCTGGGTCAGGTCCTTCTGCACGACGTCGGACGTGACGCTGGAGTGGTGCCATGCCGAGTAGCACACGCCCGAAGGCAGCGCGCCGGCGTCGGCGCCGTACGCAGCGAGTGCCAACAGAGTCGCGAAGATGGAGACGCACTTGGAGCCCAGCATTGTGTGAAAGTTGGCGAAAGTTGGCGAAAAGTTGGTGAAAGTTGGAAGGGTAACCTGTGCACGCGCCAAGGAGCTTTCGGGAATGAGGAGCTAAAGGCCGGACGAAGGCATGCGGGAGAAGCGTCTATACAGGACGGAGATCACTTGCACTGCGTGGTCTAAACGAGCAGCACAATGCCGCGACGGCTGGGTACGATCACAGCACCAAGAGTCCGCGTGGTCTAAATGCCAGCCAGACGCCAGTCGCCAGATGGAAACGCCGAGGCATGTGATCCGCGGACGAGCCGAGTCTAACAAACGGCGGCAGTGGTGTCGCGAAGTCATCTGGTAGCGTGGGACATCCAGTCATACGATGTGAAATACACTGCCTTTCACTATGGGGACGGCTGACTTTAGACGGTGAACTGGCGCCGGCGCGAAAATGCGAGAAGGCGTGGGCATCCTGTAACCAGATGGCCGACACCTACTCTCGGGCCTTGGGTGTCGTAATTTTCAGTCCGATAATTCCGAGCTTGACAGCATTTCACGATGCTGCCGTCGCCGTGGTTAGCCGTCCCCAAGTCAGAACACGGTCCCGATCTTTAGACCCAGCTGGCTCTTTTCGTTTGAGGTCAACGAGGTGGGTTGCGTTATGCATTTTCAAAGGATGCTTTGCATGCGTTACAGAATTCAGATCATGTCTAATCAGCCTCTGAGTTCTGCCTCTTTATCATTTCTCACAGTTTCTGATGAAGTGTCCCTTCGTGATTGTGACATGACATTGCTTATTGCTTGAACGGAAACTTCCTATCCACAATAATTATTGGCATGCCACCATCGACGGAAGCTTGTGAGACCGTCGATGATAATTGAACTGCACAGCCGCGATGCCTCCACGACAGCACGCACGTGTCCACCAGTGGCTTGGAAATGGAATGGGCGACGAGGCAACCAAGCTCAGCGACGGCGGACGAACTAGAAACAGCATTCGTACGCACCATGCGTTGGGGACATGCACCACGCTGACCGCGACGTGCCAACTTCCATACTATATCTCACAGTGTCCTCATGGCGAGGCTCGTCAGTCAGCCATCGTCGCATGCGTGTGTGACTGGGTGCATTGGGTTCCTCACGGCAGAGAGGCGTTCGTCTGTCGTCAGAGCTGCAGTGCCTCATCGTGAGGTGTGTCTGTGTCCCAACGAGCTGAAGTGAGCTCTTCGTTGAGCGGATCTTTCAGACTGGAAAGAGGGAGATAAATATTCGTGTATTGCATTGCATTTGCCAGGCGTCTTCCGTTCGGATCGTCGGCTTCTTTCGTGTGTACTACTGCTACTGGTTCTTCTATTCACGTGGCTCATGGACGTCCGCGCACTGCGTCGTCCTGGCCAGCGAGGGAGCGGTCTCCAAAACTCAAATGTTGTTGGCGGGTCGACGCTTGAACTCGTCACGCATGCCGATCGAGAAGCAGTCCCGCTGCACGAGTTGGTGTGGGGGGATAAATGACTGCGACATCATGTGGCTCGTGGACGCAGGCTCTGTGTCTTCGTCGCCGAAAGCCGGACGGTGCACGCGCTTCTCACGACCGCTGGACACAACATTCAACGACGCAGTGCGGAACCTCCGACGGGACTTGGCGCTCACAGGCATGGAGTCGTTCGTGCTCTGGTTGTCGTCGTCGTCACTGCTGTCATTGAGCCCTTCCATCTCAAAAATGTCGCCACCGTGGTCGTCATCGTCCTCCACGTCTTCATCGTCATCGTGCATTGCGTGCTCGGGGAATGGCAGATCCATGGCACCATGCGGGACATTCCATCCTTTCGCGACCGTGTCGAGCATGGTGACTGGTTCCTGCCATGACAGGAGTCCGTCATCCTGGTTTCCACTCACAAACGGAGTCCTCTGCGTGCCAATCGACGTCTTCAAGTCGACTGTGCGGTCGTTGCCATCGAGCTGCGTGCTCACGCCCGAGCGGATGCTGGGAATCTGAATCGGAGCCGACATGCGCTCACGAACCGCGAACGGGTCAGTGTGGCATCTCCGTCCACGCGCGAGCTCGGGTCGTATCGCGAACCCGTACGGGTTGTTGGCGTTCATCGGCGGTGCAGTCACCGGGATCGCTCTCGAAGGGATTCGCAACGGCACGGCGTGGATGCGCTGCTGGTTGTTGTGGTCGTCGTGCACGCTGTCCTGCTGCGCGAGGCGCTCGAGCGACTTGCGCTGCTCGTCCTCCTTCTCCGTGGAGCTGCTGTAGCTGCGGCTGATCGAGTGGCGCTCTGGAAAGTCGCCGCGACTGTAGCTGAGCGTCCGCAGACGCGTCTTGCCGTCGCCCGTGGGCGTCATGGCGTCCGCCTTTCTCCTCGCGAGTTCAATGTCCTCGGGGCAGATATTGAGTGCACGTAGGTACTTGCCGCGCCAGCTCTGGGTTTGATCGCGCGCCGCCATCTTCGAGACCTGGATGGAGCTGGTGATCGTGGCCGTGGGATTCGTAATGGTGCGGCCACTGGGCGCCACGCGTGGAGGCGGAGGATGATGATGATGCCGCACGACGGCTCCATTCCGAGAGCTCATCTTCCAGTCGTTACCAGAGACACCTGGAGGACTATCCGCAGGGCTGTGGACACGCCAATCTGATCAGACTAGGTCTGACGGAAAGCCACCTGGAGAAGGTCGGATGGAGAAGCCGACCAGATTTTAGACTGCACGGCACAGACTCGCTGGATTCTGTTCTCTGGAATCCAGAATGGAATGGAGCACACACGCTCACACGCACGCACGCTGGAAGCTCGGCTCCAGGCGATACCCACGGCGCTGGATTGGATTACGGAAGGGTCAATCCGAAGATGATCAAACGACCGGAGGTGGCAGAAACAACACGAGTCGCGGGATCTTGCCTGGTCCTTGGACACCCCAGCACGCGGAACACAGCAGCTGTCGCGAGCCAAACAGTGCTTTAGACTGCACGCACGCACTGCGCGGGGAAGGACCTTGTTCTCTCTGGATTTGGGGCGCTGGAAATCGATGAATGGAGGTTTCCTGGAGTCGAATTCCGTGGACTCGCAGACTGGACCAACGGCCTTGGAGTCCAGGAAGCTGAATGATGGATCGCTTGCAGACGAGAGTGGCACTGTCGTCTCAACAACGACGGTGGAAGCTCCATTGGAAGGGCCAAGGCCACCAGCTTTCCTACTGTAAATTGTGGAGACCTTTTTCACCACCCCAACCGTGACTTGACCATCAATCACTGGCTGTTGCGGAAAATCACGGAATAAAACACTTCGAAATGTTTTAAACTGAGAACATGGCAGTATGAGATGAGTCAGCAGCTGCCTGTCTGCTGTTGAACATCGAGGGGCCAACTCGATAAACTACAATAAAAACGACTTGGATTGGAGTTTGGTAAGATGCGATTGAGAAAGGAATGAACTCCAAGTGCACGTAGTGCAGTATCACAGAAGCCACACTGATATACACAGGTCTCACACCACAGTCAGTGCATCTTGAGTTTACAGAGGCATCCTTTGTAGGGCCTCATATTTTTTACCTATCAATGGAAATTTTGCGGTTTGAATGGTCACCAGACAACCGTTGCGTGGACCGTGGTTCCAGGAACCCAAGAAGAAGCTCAAGAAGCACTGTGGCGGGATTCCTGCCTGAAGGGATGCTTCTCTTCACCTCAAACAAGATTCTCGCAGGATGCTTGCTTCCTTGTGGATCCAAAAATCAGTACTCTTCAGCAAATCATTCTGTTCCGTGTTTCGTTCCCAAATGCCACTCTTGGACGATAGACGCGACGACATTCTTTCTCCTGATCGGAAATCTTTCGAGATCTGGTCATCTTCCAGTGTGTATGAAACACAATTTTATGGGTACCGGTAGATGTAAATTAGTTTTGATCCTGACATTCTACAGTACAGAACCCAGATTTGGCCAAGGTTCAAGCCACCGTTAGGGCTCGGGTTAGACGAAAACTCGTGAAATGAGTGGTGGAGAGCTGTCCTGTCACATGTGGTTGGCACCAATGATTGGCTGCGAAGTGACCGTTAACTGGATACACATGAGCAGCTCTGAAGATCTCGAAAGGAGTTCAGAGCGTGGAGCAAAACGTGCCCAAACAGAGAGCAAACATCAGTGTCGTACAGCGACCGCCCTTCGCATGCGCGACTGGTCCTGAACAGCTCTCTTCTCTGGGTTTTTGCGGGTGCATTGCACATCCGATCACGCGGGTCGAGATGGCTAACCCAAAGCTTCCCTCTCGCTAGAGCTCGTTAGTTTATGGGTGCACCGTTCAAGATCTCTGGACAGCAATCCAGAGGTCAAACGAAAGACTGGCGGGGTCTTACATTACCTTTCGCCGCCGAATCAACAATAGACTTTGCAAATTGCAATCAGTGGAATTATATTCTGCTATCGGCACACCTTTCCTTTCTTTCCCACTTCGAATACAGTACGCAGCCGCGTCTATCTTAACTTTTGGCGTGCATTCGATTGCAATAATTGCAATGGGAACGCAACGCTTCCATAATCCGTCCGGACGGATTGGGTTGATGAGTGAGGGTGGGATCCCATCTTCGTCGACGTGCGTGCGTGCGTGGACTTGCACTTGACGCCCCTGACACTCCTTCCTCTCCCTTCGACACTCGAGGTTGCGTAGCCACGGATTGTCGAGTCTCGCCTGAACGTCTCCTCTCGCGTGGCTCTGGTCTCCGCACGCCAGGGGCTCCTTCGCATCTCAGCCTCCATTGGAGAGAGGGTCGCTGGGTTCTTGCTTGTGATCTTTCTTTGCTGTGTTCTTCCGCGCTTTGACGCAGATTCTGGGCTTGCTAGCGAGCTGACTCCAGTCGCGTAAAGGAAGGCATCTTGGGCGACATCGGCGGCTGAGCCATCACTGGCACCGACATGTGCCGTTGCAGCTGAGTGTGGCTTGTGTTCCGGCGTCGGTTGCGACGCGACTGTGGACGAAGTTCTTGCAGCAGACGTCCTTTCTCCGGAGCCACAAAGAACTGGGCTCGGCCAGCAAGCATGGCTGGAAGCAACTGGAAGATCTCGACGTTGGCGTTTACCTGCGGCACCGTGTAGTACCCCACACGCTCCATGAAGATATCCAGTGACATCTCTTCGCGATGGTGCTTCAGCCACGTCGCCACACGTCCCGTCATGAGAATCTGGCCACCGCATCCGAGATCGCCAACGTACTCTGCAATGACCTCGCTGACTCCGGTGTATGTGGTCTTGCCCGTGACAGCGTGGACGTCCTGGACGAGGGTACCATCGAGTTCTGACGCATCGTGGATCCCCATGCGAACACGGATGCCGTTGAAGATCACCTTCCGTCCACAACGAAGCTTGGCCGTCGCAGGCACGGCACCATGGATGTCTTTTGGCCACTTGGCGACCATCAGCTGGAGTTGCACGTCCATTGAGTACTCGATTGCCTGGCGGATGTTGTGGAACGCGACTTGGAAAGCGTCCCCGACAGTCGTGATCTCGTAGCCGTGGTACTTGGGCATTGTCGAGCGTAGGATGTTGTCGTGGATCTCGGTCGCAGTCTCCATCATCTCACCGTCTCCGATGGCCCACAGTGCGCTCGAAGACTCGATGTCAGTGTACACAAATACTGGGTTCAAGTTCGGGGCTTCCAGGTCTGCGTCATCGGGCGCTTCATGTGGACCATTCAGACGACGGTGCTGGTACTCGGCTTCAAAGCCTTCAGGCAGGCACGCCGAACACGCACTGAACAAACACGCCTGCGAGCAACTCGTGGTGATCGACAGCATGAGTCCGGACGCGTTGTACAGGATCAAACTCACGCCCACACCCTCTGCGATGCCCGTGCTGGTAGCCGATTCATGGAAGTAGATCACGATCGTCGCGAGCTGGTACTGGAACGAGAAGAGGATGTACACGAGCCTACACGACACCCACAAACACACCCAACATGTCAGTAGATGCACAACGGAAGCAGCTCGTCCTGTACGAAAGCCAGTCAACGTACATGATGCGCTTGAGCCGCTGGTACACGGGCGACGCGACGAACGTTCCGTGGATAGTCTCGTACTTGCGGCCGTTGACCTTGAGCATGATGAGCTGTCCCGCCATGAACGCCATCGACACAAACTCGACAATGTACACGCCGAGCGTGAGTCTTTGCGTGTACTTGTTGTACCCTCCGTAGACCACACAGAGCACGAGCTCCCCGACGGCAAAGAGCCCGACGACGACTTGGATGGCGACGGCGTAGATCAGGATCTGGCGCTGCTCCTTCTTCACGCCGCGGTCCATGGAGATCTTGGCGAGCCGCCAGAGCTCGTACGTGAGCGGGAACACCGTGATCGCGACGCCGCAGACAGCAATGTCTCCGAGGCACAACACGAGCGTCATGAGTGGCCATTTGGCCGCATTCAAGTGCAGAATCGCATGGATGCCGAGGCGGTCGAGCTGGTCCTTGGACAGCGCGTCTCCGCCGAAGCTTCCTCGCGTGGAGTTCGAGTCGGTGGCGTTGGCAAGCGGCGCGTTCATGTCGACGAGCGAGTCGGAGGGCAGTGCGAGCATCCAGACGTAGTAGATGGAGCGCATGAAGCACCACAGGAACACGTACATGAAGAAGAGCCAGAAGAGCCACCGCACGCTCGAGGCGTGGACGTCCCATCGGCAGCGTAGATGCGCCATCGTGAAGAAGGTGGCGACCGTCGACGCCAGGATCATGGCCGTCGCGATCGGCGTCCACACCAGCCCCATGGCGGCTTGCTGGCTGGAAGACAGCAGGGGTATGGTGGCCGATGGGGTACGGACTCTCGAGTGGCCGTCAGGAGGAGGCGGGTTATGATGAAGGGCGACGTGTCGCAGGTCGAGCGCTTGATGTTGATGAGCGTTTGATGTTAGGCGCTCGGTTGGGTTGTCGAGAGGACGATGCAGCTGCTTTCTGGAACATTGGGAACTCGATCATCGAGTCGATGGGCGCAATCACATGGAGTGGGAATCAAACGGGAGAACGAACGATAGGTGAGGGATTATGCCCAGACGAGGGACGGATTCGCGATTTATCGTAAACAAAAAACACAAAGTTTAGGAAAACTGTGCCCCCAGCTGGCGATTTCATGAAGAAAAACAGCCAGACTGTACCCGCTGCTGGGAGGGTAACCGGACAATACCCCACCACTCATTCCATCCGGCAAATAACTGTACTCATCAATTACAGTCGATAATCAAGAGGAGACTGGCGCGTAGAGCTGACTTTCCACCGAGGTTATCCTCCTCCTTGGAACGCCCGCATTATGGGCGTCGATCATGGCGTCGTCAAACACGGGCGTGGGCTGATTTCTTGGCTCATCTATCGCGACTCTGCAGCTCTTGTCGCCCGTCCGCCTAAAAACATGCAAGCGAAGATGACTGTTTACTGGACGAGTGTACAAAAAGCATGCCTCCTTAAACTTATCTATTCCGAGGTTACACTTGAAAACTCGGACCAGACTTGCATATAACAAACCTCTTTGAATGATATTTTCATACACCAGATTCCACACGGGGCCGACACTATTATAGCCGATGAACCGCCCTCCACCTCCGTGGGCTTGCTACTGCGTTCGCTTTTCCACGATATCCCCAAGCTCTCCATCTATCGCAGAAGGCGATACAGATCTCACGACGGACGAGACCGGCGACATCACTGGCGTCGACCACAGCGCACGACAGTCGCCACGCTGGGAGAGCCGCACCTGCCTCTGCGTCGCCAGGTACTCGATACGAAGCATCGCAAAGTGCTTCCGTCGCTCCGCTAGCATCGCTGGTAAAACCTGGTACAGCGTCACGGTCGTGTTGACCTGTGGCACGGTGTACTGA